>CM040189.1:4421959-4434459 GCA_022606455.1 Callitettix versicolor | reverse complement strand
CTATACTTACCCAGTAGCATCTGTTAATATGGTTGACATTTCAAGGTGTTACATTAAAAGTAGTTTTTTTATAGGCACAAATGTAAATACATATTGAATTTATTAAACAATTACTTATCAAACAAACAAATTTATTAAACCACTATAATATTAATATAGAGTTTTTGTCTATTTTTCTTATTAATGTTAACTTTGAATACGATTACAATATTAGACTCCAATAAATATTTGTTCATAATAATTTGTCGTCATTTTCTATTAAAATTAATTACAATATACGTTAAGCTATTTGTAATTTTTCTTCTTTTTTTATAATGTTCCTTGTTTCATGTAAATTTTATACCCTTTATAATCGATTTAGTCTTGGTGAAAGGCATTTGCTGACAACAGCTGCTGGACTGCAGAAGATGTACCGTGTGGTTGGTGTACTTTAACACTGATTAATAAAATATATGCCTATACATATATTGTAGGATTTTTTTGTATACGTATATTATTTTTACGTTCTAATTTCATGTTCCTGTCGTAATCAAACAAAACGCTTTTCTTCTTTTTCTTCTTCTTTTCCTTCTTCTTCTACTTTGTCTTCATCCTCTTCTTCTGTTTCTTCTTCTTTTCCTTCTTCTTCTTTTTCATTTCCTTCTTCTTCTTCTACTTTTTCTTATTCTTTTCCTTCTTCTTCTTCTTTTCCTCCTTCTTCTTCTTTTCCTTCTTCTTCTTCTTTTCCTGCTTCTTTCTTCTTCTTCTTCTTTCTTTCTTTTGTTTCTTCTCTTTTCTTCTTCTTTTCCTTCTTTTTTCTTCTTCTGTTTCTTCTTCTTTTTCTTCTTCTTCTGTTTCTTCTTCCTTTCCTTCTTCTTCTTCTTCTTTTTCTTCTTTTCCTTCTTCTTCTTTTCCTCCTTCTTCTTCTTTTCTTCTTCTTCTTCTTTTCCTGCTTCTTCCTCTTTTCCTTCTTCTTCTTCTGTTTCTTCTTCTTTTCCTTCTTTTTTTCTTCTTCTGTTTCTTCTTCTTCTTCTTCTTCTTTTCTTCTGTTTCTTCTTCTTTTCCTTCTTGTTCCTCTACTTGTTCTTCTTCTTCTTCTTCTTCTTCTTCTTCTTCTTCTTCTTCTTCTTCTTCTCTGTTTCTTCTTTTTTTCCTCCTTCTTCTTCTGTTTCTTCTTCTTTTCCTTCTTCTTCTTTTCCTTCTTCTACTTTCTTCTTCTTCTTCTTCTTCTTCTGTTTCTTCTTCTTTTCCTTCTTCTTCTTCTTTTCCTTCTTCTTTTCTTCTTCTGTTTCTTCTTCTTCTGTTTCTTCTCTTCTTCTACTTCAGCACAAAGTCTCTTCTACTGTGCGTTCCGCTCTCAACAAAACACTGCTTCATTATTGATTCTACAAGTTACAGCAGTCCCACAGAGTTATAATTTTAATCTGTTGTTATTACAAGATCTTCTTTTCCCTTTATGAAAAGTCTTCGTACCTTTCAAATTGTTTCACAAACAATTTACCTTCTTAAATTTTTTTGCAAACATATCTCTCTTTAACTGTGTACCTTAGTATCACATTCAAATGGCTATATGAAAATGTCTTTCTACCGCAATACTTTTCTTTAACTTTCAGTGTTCTATTACAATTTTTAAATGTATTTATATATTTTTTTATAATTTCTTGGTTCGTTTTTTATCTATCTTGATACACAAAAAAAAAACATATTTTCTTTCAATGCGATTAAATCAGAAAACTGTTTTGTTATTGCAATTTCAATATTAACCTCTTGACAATAGTGCACTGCATTAAATATTTAAATATTAAAGTTCAAAACTGTTTTTTTTAATTGATTAGTTCTAAATATTTAAAAAAAATATTCAATATAATTATAAATTTTGTTTTTAATATAATTCTATAGAGTATTTCGGCTTCTACTTTTTACTTTTTTTCAGTTGTTAATTAACTTGAAATATTTAATATTATTTACTACTTATTTTGTAAACATACTTAAAGTTACACGGTTTTATATCACAGGCAATACTTGTATGTTTAAGAAAGATAATTTAACATAGGATATTATTATGAAATATTTAGTTTAAAAAAATACTTTAACAATGACTAAGACGTTATTAACGTTGGACGCCAAAATAATGCACACGTACCTGGAAAACGATTAATACAATATTTTATTAGTTTATTCATAACCAATTATTAGTTCATTAATATTAAAAAAATATTTTCGCACTTGAATCAATTACATAGAAAGTTTTCTTAGAAATTCAGAATTATTAGAAATAAAACGTAAAAATATATACGTTATTTATTTTTTTTAGACTATAAATTATTAGTATTAATAAAAATAATAATAAATACAGGAAAAAATTGTTTAAAATAAATTAATTACATGTAAGCAACTTGAATTGTTAATTTTCCCTCAGCTAATACACAAATTAAATTACTTGGTTTAGTCTCAGTTTTCACTAAGAATGGCTATTTGAAGTTTAAAGTGTATTGAATAAATTCATTAACAAGAATAACGTTTAAGCATTACCTGGACGAAAGCGAAGAGTGCCAAAGCACAAACTGCGATTTGGAAGGCTGCCATTTTGTTTATTTGCTAACTTGGTTGCAAGTGTACCTTTTTTTGGGAACCACGCCACTTTTATACCGTTACACTTTGACAAGAACCATTGTCTTGACGCACGTTCAAATCTCCCGGAAGATTTCTCGTTGTTAGTTTCCGCTGATAGAGCACAGTACCTTTTATCCGGACAACGTGAGAAATTATTGCAGTATTATTGTTAATTTTTTTTAAAATATACACAAAATGGCAGCCCTGTTTACGTTGAGAGCCACCCTGTTCGATATACCAGGCAATTGAAGTTTTATAATAATAATAAAAATTGTCTAATCAAGATAACGAAAAATCGTATATTTTGTAATTAAGCTATTACCTGATAAAAAAAAATTAATTAGTTTTCATAATAATTCGTCATCATTTCCTATTAAATTTAATTACAATATACGTTAAGCTATTTGTAATTTTTCTTTTATTATATAATGTTTCTTGTTCCACGTAAATTTTATACCCTTTATAATCGATTTAGTCTTGGTGAAAGGCATTTGCTGACAACAGCTGCTGGACTGCAGAAGATTTACCGTGTGGTTGGTGTACTTTAACACTGATTAATAAAATTGAAGTTTTTAATATATGCTTATACATATATTATACAATATATGCTTATACATATATTGTAGGATTTTTTTTATATACGTATATTATTTTTACGTTCTAATTTCATGTTCCTGTCGTAATCAAACAAAACGCTTTTCTTCTTCTTTTTCTTCTACTTTTTTCTTCTTTTCCTTCTTCTTCTACTTTTTCTTTTTCTTTTTCTTCTTCTTCTTCTGTTTCTTCTTCTTTTCCTTCTTCTTCTTCTACTTTTTCTTCTTCTTCTTCTTCTTCTTCTTCTTCTTCTTCTTTTTCATCTTCTTCTTTTCCTTCTTTTTCTTCTACTTTTTCTTCTTCTACTACTTTTTCTTCCTCTTTTTTTCTTCCTTTTCCTTCTTCTACTTTTCCTTCTTCTTCTTATTCTTCTTATTCTTCTGTTTCTTCTTCTTTTCCTTCTTCTTCTTCTTCTACTTTTTCTTCTTCTTCTTCTGTTTCTTCTTCTTTTCCTTCTTCTACTACCTTTTCTTCCTCCTCCTCTTCTTCTTCTTTTTTTCCTTCTTCTACTTTTTTCTTCTTCTTCTGTTTCTTCTCCTTCTCCTCCTTCTTCTTCTGTTTCATCTTCTTCTTTTCCTTCTTCTTCTTCTACTTTTTCTTCTTCTTTTCCTTCTTCTTCTTCTATTTTTCTTCTTCTTCTTCTTCTTCTTCTTCTTCTGTTTCAACCTCTTCTTTTCCTTCTTCTTCTACTTTTTCTTCTTCTCTTTCTTCTTCTTTTCCTTCTTCTTCTACTTTTTATTCCTCTTCCTCTTCTTCTTTTCCTTCTTCTATTTTTCTCTTATTCTTTTCTTCTTCTGGTTCTTCTTCTTCTTCTTCTGTTTCATCTTCTTCTTTTCCTTCTTCTTCTCATACTTTTTCTTCCTATTCCTCTTCTTCTTCTTCTTCTTTTCCTTCTTCTACTTTTTTCTTCTTCTTTTTCTTTTTCTGTTTCTTCTTCTTCTTCTTCTGTTTCATCTTCTTCTTTTCCTTCTTCTTCTTCTACTTTTTCTTCCTCTTCTATTTCTTCTACTTTTTCTTCTTCTTCTTCTTCTTCTGTTTTTCGTAACATACGGCGATTTTGCAATAAAATTGTCCTCGAATAACGTCTCTAAGGTGGACAATACTATATACAACTGTTTAGTATTAATTCTTCTTGCAGTTATCATTTAAGTTATTAAATTAAGTAAATTGACAATGCCATGCGAATTTTCGTAATGCAAATTTTTCACAATTTTTCACAATTTTCTTTCGCAAGACTCCTTAAATTCAGAATTACATACTTTTTAACTGAGGCGAATTTTGGTTAAATCAGTTAAAAATTACCACATAATAAAATCGTTAACAACATATTGAATAGAATAATTTTAAAATGAACCGTGTAACTTTGACATTAATTTTTTTTAATAGTATATCTCATTGCATACATGATATTTAGAAATTTTTTAAATCACCATTTTCTATTTTTTATTTATTTTTTTTTAAATTTTATTTTAGAAAATCACTTCCCTGAATAAAAAAACGCAATTTAAAAGTCATAATAGTAAAAGATAGTTATTGCAACGAAAATAGTTTTGTTCTTTTTCCAAAGTGGATTTATGAATAAAGATAGATCCAAATTGAAGTGGTTTAAGGGACACAAACAAGATTTCTGGACACAAGATTTTTTTAAGGCGAAAAACACATTAAGGCTATTATCGCCTCCCTAAATGTAAGTGTGAGTGTAAAGTGTTAAAGTTGTAACTGTGAGTGTTAGACTCGCGTACCGCGAGGGACGTTTAAACCCTCTCAATAGGTACAGCTAGTCTGCACCCCCTGCGGGGCGGGACGACACAAGTATTGCGTTATAATGTTCAGTTCACAGCAAACTGATAGGTAACACAAATAAAATTTTACAATGAATGTATCCGGCCGACTTACTATCAATCTCACACAATATTTTTTATAAATGCCGAATTTTCAAGAAATTTTGTCTCATTAATTTGCTTTTTTTTTAGAAAGCCTTCACCCAAAAAATTTTAATTTATACCTAAACTCCAATTTTTCGGTGTGTTTGAAATAAGCTATTGTTGGTCATCTTAGGTTTCCCAAAGCTAAATTATTATTTTTTTAGTTACGTGTTCAGTTATTGTCTATTTTATGCTAGGAGCCATGTGCAGACAATACACATGTACGTTCTAATTTCATGTTTCTGTCGTAATCAAACAAAACGCTCTTCTTCTTCTTTTTCTTCTACATTTTTCTTCTTTTCCTTCTTCTTCTACTTTTTCTTTTTCTTCTTCTGTTTCTTCTTCTTTTTCTTCTTCTTCTACTTTTTCTTCTTCTGTTTCTTCTTCTTTTTCTTCTTCTTCTACTTTTTCTTCTTCTTCCTCTTCTTCTTCCTCTTCTTCTTCCTCTTCTTCTTATTCTTCTGTTTCTTCTTTTTTTCCTTCTTCTTCTTCTTCTACTTTTTCTTCTTCTTCTTCTTCTTCCTCTTCTTCTTATTCTTCTGTTTCTTCTTTTTTTTCTTTCTTCTTCTTCTTCTACTTTTTCTTCTTCTTCTGTTTCTTCTTCTTTTCCTTCTTCTACTACTTTTTCTTCCTCCTCTTCTTCTTCTTCTTTTCTTTCTTCTACTTTTTCTTTTTCTTCTTCTGTTTCTTCTTCTTTTTCTTCTTCTTTTTCTTCTTCTTCTACTTTTTCTTCTTCTGTTTCTTCTTCTTTTTCTTCTTCTTCTACTTTTTCTTCTTCTTCCTCTTCTTCTTATTCTTCTGTTTCTTCTTTTTTTCCTTCTTCTTCTTCTTCTACTTTTTCTTCTTCTTCTTCTTCCTCTTCTTCTTATTCTTCTGTTTCTTCTTTTTTTCTTTCTTCTTCTTCTTCTTCTACTTTTTCTTTTTCTTCTTCTGTTTCTTCTTCTTTTCCTTCTTCTACTACTTTTTCTTCCTCCTCTTCTTCTTCTTCTTTTCTTTCTTCTACTTTTTTTCTTCTTCTTCTTCTTCTTCTTCTGTTTCATCTTCTTCTTTTCCTTCTTGGCTACTCAAGAATATATGCTTATTCTTGATGTAAATATCAAGAATATTTACATTCTTGTTGGAACATAGTGTGTTTACATGTGTTTTGTTGGATATCGTAAATGCTCCAAGACACTGACGGTTAATGCAATTTTGTGGGTGTTGGCGGTTAGTCGATGATTCAATTTATAATATGGCCGACGAAGTGATGACAGTTTTGAAAATAATACCTTCAAAAACTAGCTTTATTAAGCTGTTTTAGCCAAGCAAATCCAGTTAAAAGTCACGATAGTTTCTCAACCAAGTTTTGATCAATTTTAGAGTCGACAAAGATCTTTCTTTTGTTGCAGTTAACGCAGGAAGAGAAGAGAGAACCAATATAAAATATCTAATTGATTAATCCCGTTGTTAATCAACGTTGTTAACCCGTTGTTAACGGGTTTAGGAACCCTCAGAGCTCAAATTTTTCTTTGGCTCTTTTTCTCGAAGCTGCGATACTTCCACTTTAAGGAAATCAAATAAGATGTTTACATTTTTTAAAATTTTTATTTCTTTTTTCTCGTGAGGGGCGATCCTCTTTAATCCGCCCTTAGCCGCCTCGAAGGCCAAGTTGATAGCGTACTGGGCTTTCACCCCGAGGACCCGGGTTCGATTCCCGGCCAAGGCTTAGCATATTTTCACACGCTATAAATCATCCTATCGTCTGCATTAGGCCAAGTGTGCACAATAGTCGGACGTTAAAAAAAAAAAGAATTAGTCCGCCCTTGCTCTCAGATATTGTTGACTTTAATCTTTACTTTTTACTCTCTTTTTAATGCAACACTAGCGTTTAAACATTAAGTAGGACAATTATGTTGAATATCTATAAGCTTTAGGACATTTTGTTTGTTATTTTAAGGCGAAAAGCACATTGAGGCTATTATCGCCTCCCTAAATGTAAGTGAGTGTAAAGTGTTAAAGTCGTAAGTGTAGTGTTGCAAGTGTAAGTGTGTGTTAAGACTCGGGTACCGCGAGGGACGTCTAAATCCTCTCATTAGTCTGCACCCCCATGCGGGGAGCTTTAGCAAAAAAGCTAAATGTTAATTACAGATTTATATTTCAAAAATACGAAAGAACTAAATATAGTTCGTTTTGTTTGGTATAGTTTTAATGAAAACTTATCGCCAATTACAGACAAATAAAGAAATTTAAGTTAAATACAAAGCGACAAGGATCTGAATTTTTAAACTCTTCAAACAATACGTCATCAGCTACTACATAGAAGATCTTTGCAAACACAACGATTTTATTTGGTCAACAAATTTTAAAAGTAACAATCGATATTTATTTTTATTAAGCAGAGGTACGTTATAACTGCTAAGAAAGTAACTTATGGTGATCAATTAAAGGTGTACAGATGAAATAAAATAATTATAGCTTTGATACGTGATTGCATTCTGTATGTCTTTATTCGATATCTCGTTCGGCGAGATAACGAACACCTCCACCTACGAATGCTATCTAACGTGGAAGTGTGTTCTATCTCTGAAGGTATCTGATTACAGTGGATCTGTGACTATCAAACGCGTGCCAGGACAAAGGAAACTTTCATCGGGCATAAGTATAAAATGGCTTACCTCCCTACAGCAGTTACAATTGCAACCAAGTTAGCAAACCAAAATGGCATCTTTCCAATTAGTCTGTGCTTTGGCACTTTTCGCTCTCGTCCAGGTATATATATTTATAATTTACTCGTTTATTTGGAAATAACAGAAACGAAACTCGTTTATGGTTGAACATAAACTCAAATTAACGGAGACAGCTATAGTACGAACTCAGCAATTATTTAATTAATTTACTTTTTTATTAATCATGCCTAAGTTTTTATTGTTTGTAATAAACATAACCTCATAGTTAACATGACAATGTAATATTCGCATTTACTTTTTACACATATTTAAATATTGACGTTTCAAGCTGATGATTCCTTATTTGTAAAATAAGTGTTTAAAACGAAAACTATTTCTTTTTTCTTTTGTAAAAAATAACTTGCTTTCGTTAATTATTTATTACAGTAAAAATGACTCGCTTTTTGCAAAAAGTGATATGTGATGTGTATGATAGAGAAAAAATTGTCAATCTGTGTGCTTCTTTATAATTTCAAGAATTAACAAAATTTATAGTTATACATTCATGCATTTGTTGCTCTATATTTTTATTTATTAGTTTCAAAAATGTTAGTATATTTTGAAGGCTTCGTTTATTTAAAATACATATTTGATTTTCGAAATCTTTATCGAAGTTACGTTTCTTGTATGGAAATCGGTTGGACTGTTTGTGCCATTACAGTTTATCCGCATAATTATACTAGCAAAACGTTTTGTTAATAACCACGTATTTTTTAAATTTGTTCATTCGGAACGGTCACGTAAAAATATAATCATTTTCGATACCTTTATCGTGCACGGCTATCACACGTTTGCATTTTTTTCCAATTTAATCTCGGAATGTAACAACAGCTTGCACAATTTCGTTAACCAGTTAAATTTCTTCAACAGTAACAAAATATTGGGTGATCGAAGTATTTTTAAAATCGTAATTAATTATGTTATACATTTTTGAAAATATAATATAGTAATCATTGCACTAACATGCAAAAATTAGCATTTTTAATTTCATAATAATAATAATAATAATTTATTGATATTATTATTATTATTATAATTATTATTATTATTATTATTATTATTATTATTATTATTATTATTATTATTATTATTATTATTATTATTATTATTATTATTATTATTATTATTATTATTATTATTATTATTATTATTATTATTATTATTATTATTATTATTATTATTATTATTATTCTACGTTTCACCCACTTTGGGGGACGATTGATCAATCAATGTTCAGTGTGTCGTGCTTTCCTGTCCGCCCAGTATTTCTTCATCCTTTCAGATCTTGCCGTCCTCTCTGCCTCAGAAATCCTATATGGTATTTTGGTCTTGACCCTGTCCTGGAACCTCTTCATTTTACCTTCGATTATACTCTTTGCGGATCTATCTGCAAGCATCTCTTCTGTAATTTGAAACTCTCGTAGGTCCCTCTCTATCTCCTTAAACCAGTTCAGTTTGGTTTTCTTATTGCGGAAAAAGTCGAAGATCCTTTTTGTTATCCTTTTCGGGTCCATTCGTAGGATGTGACCATAGAAGTCAATCCTCCTTTTCTTTATTGTATGGGACATCTTTTCGGTCCTCCTATACAGGGTCTCATTACTAATGTGCACAAGTTTATTATTATAGAATTTGGGACCTAGAATTTTCCGTAGAATTTTTCTTTCTTTGATCTCCAACTTTTCCATTGGTCCATAAGTCGTTATGGACAACGTTTCCGCAGCGTAAAGGGCTTCAGGCTTGACTACAGTATTATAATGTCTTATCTTGGCATTCCAGGAGAGTGATTTTTTGTTATAGGTGTCTTTTGTGAGCTGGAAAGCTATTTCCATTTTGTTTCGTCTAGATTCCATGGCTTTCTTCTCTAGACCATTCCAGCTGATCCACTCTCCGAGGTACTTGAAATCCCTGACAATCTCCATTTTCTGTTCCCCCACTTTCAAATATTTTGGAGGATTCTTAATGTTTGTTATTATTTTGGTCTTTCCAAAGGCGATTTTGAGGCCCACCTTCCCCGCTTGCTTCAGCAGTTCGAGGGACTGCTCCTTGGCTTCCTCCCATGTCTCAGCCAGTAAAGCCATGTCATCTGCAAAAGCCAAACACTTGATCTTAATGTCCCTGTTTACCGATCCCAGTCGGATCCCGCCACTGGCTGTTTTATCCCATTCCCTGACTACCTTCTCCAAGACACAGTTGAACAGGAGAGGGGACAGTCCGTCACCCTGTCGTACACCAGTTTTGATCTCAAAGGGGCTGACAATTCCCCATGAATTTAACTTTGGAAAATGTATTAGTGAGGCTTTCCCTGATGAGGTTTGTTGTTTTGCCATCCAGACCTAGTTCTTTTAATATAGCAAGGAGAGCTTCCCGATCTAATGAGTCATACGCCTTTTGGAAGTCAATGAAGGCGATGACATACTTCTTCGCCCTCGACTTCTGATAGGCTATGAGATTTTTGAGATTCAATATTTGCTCCGGACAAGATCTCCCCTTTCTGAATCCAGCCTGATATTCTCCCAACTGATAATCTAATTGTGGTTCTGCTCTATTAAGTAAGGCCCTCGAGAATATCTTATAGGTAACATCCAAAAGAGATATGCCCCTGTAGTTGTTGGGGTCCTTTTTATCCCCCTTCTTATTATTACTATTATTATTATTATTATAAAAAGATTGGTTTTGAAAAATTGCTACCATCTTGTCAGTAAAACAGCTGTGAGCACAATTTTTTTTAAATTTATGATCCGAAGGTCTACCAGAACCATATAAATTAAAGCTTCACTACACATTTAAGTTCATTAATTTAAAAACTTGAATTGAAATTAAAATTTCGTCTCATTCAATATTATTTCACGGTCGCAGGTTTCCTCTGGCTGCTTTGACGACCGTTACGGATATGGAGGTTACGGTTACGGCGGATACAACGGCTGCGGATACAACGGCTGCGGATACGGCGGATATGGTTACGGTTGCGATTGCTGTTGCGAACCCGTCACTGAAATCACCACCGTATCGTGCGTGCCCGTAGTGGAAACTTTCATTGAACCCGGATGCGGTTGTTACGGCAACGGTTATGGATACGGCGGTTACGGCGGCTACGGTTATCCAGGATACGGATACAGCAGCTACGGACGTGGATACGGTTATGGAATGTAAATTGTTCCAATCACGAAACATCATAAATCTAAGAAAAAATTATTTATAATAAAAACAGTAAACTTTGTTTTAAAAATGTGTTTTTTACAACCTTGTGATGATACAGTGTGTTCAAAAAAATTAACAAAACATAATAAATTTACTGATTAATTAGCAAAGTTCTGTGTCTTATTCTTCATATCTGGTAATATCGTAAATACTCAATATTATATATTTATATATATTTATATATATTTATTTATATATATTTTATATATTTATATATAAATATATATTTATATATATTTATTTAAAACATTATTGTTAAATTTATAGCAAACGTTTTTTTGGAAGTAAATAAACGGAGTAAACGACTCACAAATTTTTCGCATCTGGTTTTGATGAAATTTTGCTTAAATAATAAGACTCGTTAACATGCCCGCTTTTGTTTTAATTAGTAAATAAATGAGTCAAAAACAATAATCACCCTGTAAAATCCAGCTTACGGTAACAAGATATAATCGGAAAGTATATTTACTTTACAAAATTGTTTAACTAAATTTTGTTAAAATATGGGTCAAATAAAAAGTTTAATAACTGAATACAGTATTGCAAAGTAAAAATAGAATAAAACAAAAATATTTTAATTTTCTGCGAATTACTCGAAAAGCCATTAATTGAGTCAATTTTACTTCAAATTTTAGTACACCGCCTCACAGTGTTGCCTCACAGTGTTGCCTCACAATATTTTGACAAATTCGAGGACATTTGCTCATTTCATTTTCCGGTTTCCGGAACCGAAATATTCGGTAATATGGTGACGACCCTATAGTTTATTTTTGACACAATAGTTTATTTTATGGAACACAATTCGGTGTAAATTTGATCAAAATCGTTACAGCCAATTTCGGGAAAAAACTGTTTTTAAAAATTGTTTTAACAATCAACAAGTGGTTGAAAAATTAAAAAGGAAACTGAAATGTAGATAAGAAACCTTACATTTCAAATAACACCGAAATTATTTCATTCGTTTAGGCTTGAACAATATGCACAAAAATAAAGACGGACAGGCATCCTTGTTAATTGACAAAAAAACTAAGTAAACTGTTTCATAATAATCAATTTTTACTTCCTTGTCTAAAGAGATTGTACAATGGGTTGTGGTGATTTGAATGATCGGATGCGTGTGTTTTATTCAACCTATGCTGCATGAACTTTATTATATTAATGCATCACTTTATTATAATATAATAATGCCACATTAATAGTAATGTAAGTTTAAGTGTAACTTTTCCTACAATATTAATTAACTCGCATTCAAACGACTCCCTTATAACATGTAAAATGATTAATAATTAGAACTGCATTGTCTTCATATTTCAGTGATGAAAAGCTTCGAGTTATTAACAAAATATTCTAAAGTGTGAATTTTTTACAATTTTACGTAAATAATCAATTAAAGTGCAAACCTGCAGTTATAAGTACTAGAGGTGGGCGTTTCTGCTATTTTTACAAAACGTCAACAAACTGTTTGTTGAGGAAAAAAGCTGGTTTA
>CM040189.1:4411959-4416959 GCA_022606455.1 Callitettix versicolor | reverse complement strand
CTCCTTAAAAAGTGACCCAAAGGTCAGAATCGATGCACATTTCAAAACCCAAAGTGCCGATCATACCGTGATGGTCACTAATATAGCTCATATTTTAATGCGAATTTCTTTTTATATTCTTCTTCTTTTCTGCTAGGATTATTGTCACTATGTTCAGTATAGCGATCTGCTTTCCCTAGCGTGAATTCTACTTTTGTTGACGCGTTTCGGAGAACCTCCATCTTCAAAAACTATATCTATACCATCTTCAAAAACTATATCCATACCAGAGAGTATAGAACATAGAGAGAGTATTGTATACCAGAGAGTATAGATATAGTTTTTGAAGATGGAGGTTCTCCGAAACGCGTCAACGAAAGTAGAATTGACGAAGCTAGGGAATGCAGATCATTATACTGAAGATAGTAATTTTTAATGCGAATTTGCTAAAATTACTACATGAAGTAGGTGACACGTTATTCAATTGCAGTTATTTTCAAAACCACTACTATTCAGAGTGCGTGTACTTCCGTGTTTGAGTTGGGTTTGTGGATACAGAATAACGGAAACAGGCGAGTTGTTTTGAATTCTTTATTATTAATAACAAATTATTACTAAACATTGTTTATTTATGAAAAAATTCTATCAATACTGTGATTTGGTTGAGAAAAGTCATAAAAGTAATTTTAAAAAATTACAAATTGTTTGTTAGTTGCCTTGTTTGCTAGTACATTCCATAGCGTCCGCATCCGTAACCAGGGTAACGTCCGTTATAGCCTCCATAACCGTAACCACACCCGCAGTTAGGTTCAATGAAGGTCTCTACGACGGGCAAACAGGATACGGTGGTGATTTCAGTGACGGGTTCACAACAACAACAACAATCGCAACAGCATCCGCAACCACCGTAGCCGTACCCTCCATAGCCGCCGTATCCGTAACCACAGGAAGGCACGCAGTAAGTATCTACGTCAACTATGAGAGGATCACACCCACAGCCGTAACCGTATCCACAGCCTAAGGAGACCTGAAGTAAAGGAAAAACAAACTGTTAATACTAATCACATATGTTGTTAATAGTGCATACATTTAGTAACTTGACACCGTGATCAAGGAAAACCTTTGAGGAATTTATATCATATATATATATATATATATATATATATATATATATATATATATATTATTATTATTATTATTATTATTATCTGCGCATAGACCCTGTTGGATCACGCAAAGCACTCCGACTCATGTCTTGTTCCTTCTAATCCTCCACACCTCCCTCATCCTGTCCCCATGGATCCTCTTCCGCTCCTCCGTCCATTTTACCCCTGCTCTCTTTGGGATTTCATTCTCTGGGGCCTTCCAACCGAGCATCTTTCTCCTGTATGCGTGTCTATATTCAACATCTGTTGAGTCTATTCCTGCGTCATGTAGGTCTATGTATATATATATATATATATATATATATATATATATATATATATATATGTGTGTGTGTGTGTGTGTGTGTGTGTGTGTGTGTGTGTGTGTGTGGGTGTGTGTAATCCGCTAACAGGACAATAGAAGAGTAGTTACAACTATTCGAAATTTTTCAAACTATTCGAATATGATCGAAAAAAGATTTTTACTTAAGGAATGGTCAGAGTGATGCTTCGTTAAAACGATGTTTTCAATAAACAAGCAGTTCAATCTTTCATATATTACGCTAAGCATTCCGATCGGTTTTGTACCAAAAATAATGACCTGCTTTATTGAAATTACATGTATGTGTTACAGGTTCGTCAGAATAACAGTTAACTCACGCTTGATTTTTAAAGTTTTACAATAATTATAAAACCGACTTAAAACCGATAAAAGATCTGTAGAAAAAATTCCAGAAGCAGAATAAAATCTTCCCGTGAGAGTGCAGCACAATACAGGATAATAATTATTATTATTACAGCAGGTGAGAAATAACTGTATGTGCCAAAACAGCTGATTGCTAAAACAATTGTTGTATATGTAATCCACTAACAGGACAACAGAAGAGTGGTTTCAACTATTCAGAATTTTTCAAACTATTCGAATATGATGGAAACAAGATTTTTACTTAAGGAATGGTCAGAGTGATGCTTCGTTATAACGAAGTTTTCAATAAAGAAGCAGTGCAATCTTTTATGTATTACGCTAAGCATTCCGATCGGTTTTGTACCAAAAATAATGACCTGTTTTATTGAAGTTACATGTATGTGTTACAGGTTCGTCAGAATAACAGTTAACTCACGCTTGATTTTTTAAAGTTTTACAATAATTATAAAACCGACTTAAAACCGATAAAAGATCTGTAAACAAAATTCCAGAAGCAGAACAAATTGTTCCCGTGAGAGTGCAGTACAATAATAAGTGACAAATAATTGTGTGTGCCAAAACAGCTGATTGCTAAAACAATTGTTGTATGTAATATTCAAATTATTACTGAATCCGAGACTTAAATAATTATTAATGGAATCAGTTTTGAAAGCAGAATCGGTAAGACAATCTGGGCCAGTTTTAATATGTAAATGTTGTTAAATAAAATACTCTGCTTTTAGCAAACAGTAAATACCGTAGCCTAATTTAGGCATGTAATGTAAAATCCTTTTATAGTAGGTTTCATTTGTAAATATTTTAATAACGTTCAATGTTAGAATTCAGTCATTAATTTTATAAGTTATAGTTCAAGAATGAAAATAAAATAAGTAAGGTATAATTGCATTAAATAACCTAAATATAATTAAAAACATTGCTTTATTATCAGGTCATATAAGTATTAATTATACTATAACGTCTACTTTAAAAGAAGTTCATATTGACAAGAAATAGTAGATCTGCATGGTTTTGTAATGATTTTACTTAGAAATATATATATACAATTATCACAAAATATAAGTATAGAGTTAAATATTAGTGTATTGTATTAATTAAATACACGCCAATGGCATAATTTAAATTATTTTATTTATATAATTCATGCTTTTTACGTTAAATTACGAATAACGATTTTATAAAACCGACTTAAAACCGATAAAAGATCTGTAAACAAAATTCCAGAAGCAGAATAAAATGTTCCCGTGAGAGCGCAGCACGATCCCGCCTCGGTGGTCTAGTGGATAGCGTACTAGGCTTTCACCCCTAGGATCCGTGTTCGATTCCCGGCCAGGGCTTGGCATTTTCATACGCTATCATCCCATCGTCTGCATTAGCCCAAGTGTGCACAATAGTCGGACGTTAAAAAAAAAAAATCTATTTACATAATTATGAAAAAGTTCGATTTAAAAAAAAACGCAATGGTTCATGAATATACCATACTACGGAAATTGTATATTTTCAGTCGAAAATTTATCAGCTAATTGATTATTAAGTCAAGCTTGTAATTAATGAGCAGAGAAATAGCGCTCTCCTCAAAAATTGATTTTTTAACAAATTTTAATTATTTTATAAATATAAAAGCTTCAAGTGATATTAATTTACCCGCTATATTTTATTCTTACATAAAAATTATCGAATCTAATTGTTTTAGTCGATTATAGCTGTTATATAATTGTAATACAAATTATTGACAATATAATCGAATATCAAATTGTGCCATTCAATATAAACGGACTAGAATTACAGCCACAATTATAAAAGCGTGCTCAATATTAGCGGCTAAAATTCACGTAGTTGGACTATCTGCCGCTACGATCGCTGCAAACTGCAAAAACATCGTAGAGAAGTTTGTGAAAATAGTATTATCTATTTAACTGTAGTTGAACATTGCCGCCAGATGTCACCAGCGCTAAGCGCTCACAACTTTCATAAGGGTTATCATTCTAGTACGTTTATACGCGTATTCAATGCTTACATATTCGCAACTGGTTAGTCTTTTCCTATTTTTATGGCGGTCTTTCCGAATTCAGATTGATATTAGAGATATAAAAGTTCTCAATTTACTGTACATGCTTTGTTAACAGTTTGTAGCCGCCTCGGTGGCCTAGTTGTTAGCGTACTGGGCTTTCAGCCCGAAGACCCTGGTTCGATTCCCGGCCAGGGCTTGGCATTTTCGTACGCTAAAATGATCCTATCGTCTGCATTAGCCCAAGTGTGCACAATAGTCGGACGTTAAAAAACACACACACACACAGTTTGTAACTATGTACGCTAACATCAATGTAATTAATTTACCTTTAATAAAGTTATGTTGTTTATTTGTTCTTTTAAAAAATAACACAGTTCATTTACCAGCTGCGTTATAATTGAAGTATGGCTCGATACATGGCCTCTGAATACGCATTGTAAAATTAAGAGATTAGAGTCTTTGAACGTTCACAAATTTTGAAAATCACACAGCCTGAAAGATCAGCTTTTTGAAAATTATCAGAACCCATCACCGCTTGTTTTCATACTTTTTGAATAGATCTATGCCCATAATGTTTATATATAATAGTTATTATAATAATGTTAAAATATAATAATCATTCTTCTTCTTTTCTGCTAGGATTATTGTCATTATGTTCAGTATAATGATCCGCCTTCCCTAGCTCCGTCAATTCTACTTTCGTTGACGCGTTTCGGAGAACCGCCATCTTCAAAAACTATACCTATACTTTGAGTAGATATAGTTTTTGAAGATGGAGGTTCTTCGAAACGCGTCAACGAAAGTAGAATTGACGAAGCTAGGGAAGGCGGGTCATTATACTGAACACAGTGATAATAATTATTATATTATTAATAAATTTATCGAGTATTTGTTAATACTATATACATTATTTTATATTACATGTGTTTACCTCACAAACAGACATTTTGACAAGTTGAACTTCAAGTTAAAGTAAAAATGCAGATTTCTTTTCTCAAATCGTTACCTTTAAGGTATTTGTAGTAAAGTGTTGACAGTTTTTAAAATTTAATACAATACCGTGATTACAAATCCATAAATAACCACTGACACAACAACCTCTTAATGTTTATTAATATGTAGTTCGAAACAATGATGTAATTGTCTGTCTTTGACGTAAAAA
>CM040189.1:4339459-4406959 GCA_022606455.1 Callitettix versicolor | reverse complement strand
TCGTTTTGAAAAAATTGAAAAAAAATGTAATTTAAAGGAACAAAAACAAACTAAACAAAAACAATTAGTCCGTGCACTTTTTGACACAGAAAATCTGAAAACGAATAGATCCTATAACAATGTTAAACCCTTCGTTTTCATGAAAACGTTTCTTTGTACTATAAGAGAGTGATAAATATGGGGAACGAAATCTAGGTTTTTTTTCATCATAAGCAGGATTAAAATCTGCATAATATTAGAATTTAAAAATTTCAAATTCTATGGAAAACATGAAGAAGACCCTGTCCGCCGTCAAATTAAATTTCTTGATCTCATTTTTTTATACTGATTGCGATAGTAAAACTAGATTTTTGTAAATATTTATGATAAAAGTTATGATTTTTTTTAAATACTTAAAATTACCGCCATTTTTAAACATATTGGACAAGTTTCCTGTCTTGTCCATATGTATATATATATATATATATATATATATATATATATATATATATATATATATACAAAACCGGAGGTATTATATGCAAGCGAGACGCTAGCACTCCACACAAAAGCTACCATGGAGGGTATTTTGAAGGAAGAATGCAAAATCTTGAGGAAGATCCTTGGTCCGAGATTAACAGAAGATGGATACAGGTTGCACTCCCGGAAGACCACAGAGAAGATATCGAACCTGGCAGCAGATATCAGAAGAAGGAGGCTTCGGTTCTATGGACACATCAGTAGACTCCCAACAACGAGACTTGCCAACAGAATCCTTAAGTATATACAAGGAGTCAAATCAACAACGTCGTGGATCGCACAAGTCAGAATAGACCTACATGACGCAGAAATAGACTCAACAGACGTTGAAGACAGGAACGCATACAGGAGAAAGAAGCTTGGTTGGAAGGTCCCAGAGAATGAAATCCCAAAGAGAGCAAGGGTAAAATGGACGGAGAAGCGGAAGAGGATCAATGGGGACAGGATGAGGGAGGTGTGGAGGATTAGAAGGAACAAGACATGAGTCGGAGTGCTTTGCGTGATCCAACAGGGTCTAAACGCAAATAATATATATATATATATATATATATATATATATATATATATATATATATGTAATCGTTCATCACATTTATATTCTAAGAGTCAGAAAATTAAAATCACAAACATTCCTAGATAATTTACATTCAAGTCTGAATGCAGACCGTTACTCTCGTGATAGTCTGTAAAGACAATGAAATCTCACAGATTATCTGACCTGCGCTGGCGTAATGTGAGATATCTGTGCTCTATCCGAGTCACAGATCGAGTGTTAACAATCAAACACGTAGTGTAACAATGCCGCTTGCCGATGCGGCGCTGTATAAAACGGTTTTCTTAACCGTCGTCCTTACACTGCAACCAACTTAACAGAACAAAATGGCAGCATTCCAAGTTACAGTTTGCGTTTTGGCAGTCTTCGCTTTTGTTCAGGTAATTAACTGAAAATTCAGTGTCGTAGCTGAAACCTACTCACTTATGATTATGAAAAAGTAATAATTTTGAAAAAAAAACTAAAAATTTGTCTTTTAAATTTGTAAAAAAAAGGTTTTTATAAAAGTTTTAATTAATATTTTGCTCGAATACTGCAGTGTTTAAAACGTATTGATCAATATTTTTTTAGAAATTTAAAAATAAAGAAATAAAATAAAATAAATTTAAAAATAAATACTGTTAGAAACTATATCTTAACTGCTATCGTAGTAAGACCTGCAACCCAATGCCTTAAAATGACCGACGATCTTGTGTGTGTGTGTGTGTGTGTGTGTGTGTGTGTGTGTGTGTATATGTATATATATATATATATATATATATATATATATATATCAGAAAAGTTAGTTTTCAAAATGGCGGTCTTCGCAAAAAAATTTTTTTAAATCATAAACTTTTACGCTATATTTTTTTTTTTAATCTGATTTCACCATTGTTATAACGTTAGACATCAGCATTAAATAGAATTTTTAATTTTCAAAATTCCAGCATTTTGGTACCACGGTAAACCATATCCTTGAAATGAGAACCGATCCTGACTTCTGGATCACATTTTCAGAAGTCGTTAATATGGATATATGTAATCGTTCATTAACATTTTTGTCATGAATATTTTGGGAAATCTAATTGCACCGTATTAATAGGCATTAAAAGCGGTAAAAATTGTCATTTTGATTTTTCAAATTCAGTTGAAATTAAGAAATTTTATTTGACGGAGGACACGGTTCATTTTCGTATTTTCATTATAATTTGAAAGTTAAAAATATTATTTATATAAAAATTGCTCATTCTAATTGTGAAATAAATTGTCGGATGATGCAGCCGTTTTATTGTCTTATAATTTTATAGTAATTTATGTTTAACAATTCCGTTGAACTAATTCAAAATAAACTATTTTGTTGATTTTTTCGTTTTACGATTCGTAAATATCTTACACTTAAAATGCCATACACAGACGTGAGCCATACAATAAAATGGGTTTTGAAAACTTAGACCTGTTAGCTTTCCTCTTCTACTATCATCTCAAAAAAAATTATCTTGTGTGTGGGGGGGGTGTGTGTGTGTGGTGTGTGTGTGTGTGTGTGTGTGTGTGTGTGTGTGTGTGTGTGTGTGTGTGTGTGTGTGTGTGTGTGTGTGTGTGTGTGTGTGTGTGTGTGTGTGTGTGTGTGTGTGTGTGTGTGTGTGTGTGTGTGTGTGTGTGTGTGTGTGTGTGTGTGTGTCTTCGCGATCGCTTGCTTTTGCACCTTCACCTTCGCAATTTCAGTCCGATTTGCCTTAAACTTGGAACAAAAATCTCATAGCTTGTACAAGTTCTTTATTCAGCAAAATTGGTTCAACAGTTTCAAAATGACGGCCTTTTCAAATCTGTTAACATTTATAATTGTTTTGCCTTGAATATTTTTGAAAATTCAATTTCACCCTCGTAATCAGCATAAAAAACTGCACAAATCAGTATTTTGGATTTTCAAAATCCTTTGAAATTCAGATCTGAAGTTGTCGGTTCATTTTTGTGTTGTATTTGGAAATCGTTTTTTAAAAAATAGATAATTTACAAAAACACTTAAAATTCCCTTTACCACATCAGTAAATTAGTTGAATTTAAAAAGTGTTTTTTTTTTTTGGTATTTAACTACAGAAAATTTAACGATAATAATAATTCTTGAGCAAATTGAATTTTTAGATTTTCTTTGCTTTTTTCTCATGCCTTTATAGCAATCATACATAAGTTCACTTTTAATTAAGCCCTACTTATTACTGCTACCAGGACAAATGTTTATATTTCAGTTCTTCAATGTTTCTTAAAAGCCATATTGGGTCTACTTTTTTCCTGATCAAAAACTCTATGAAATTCACTTTACAACTTTACACACGGTTAATAATATTCCACGATTTTGATTCAGCACCAGAACAACGGTTCTGGTGATACAAATTTCTGATTATTATCAGCAGCATCAGAATACCAGCAATGATAACACCGATTTCCATCTGCAATTCTTGCTGTTTTTCATTTCTAAAGTTTCCATTTTTCGATTATTTATGAACTTCCGTTTTTTTTATTTTATTATTTTTTTTAAGGCAAAAAACACATCGAGGCCATTATCGCCTCCCTAAATGTAAGTGTGAGTGTAACGTGTTTAAAGTCGTAAGTGTAGTGTTGTAAGTGTAAGTGTAGTGTTGTGTAAGTGTGTTACACCCGACAACGAATTAAAATATCGCTTTATTATTTTAGTTATTAGATGTACAAACGTATTAATATACGCACGGTTTCAGGTCTCCTTAGGCTGTGGATACGGTTACGGCTGTGGGTGTGATCCTCTCATAGTTGACGTAGATACTTACTGCGTGCCTTCCTGTGGTTACGGATACGGCGGCTACGGCTACGGTGGTTGCGGATGCTGTTGCGATTGTTGTTGTTGTTGTGAACCCGTCACTGAAATCACCACCGTATCCTGTTTGCCCGTCGTAGAGACCTTCATTGAACCTAACTGCGGATACGGTTACGGTTATGGAGGCTATAACGGACGTTACCCTGGTTACGGATGCGGACGCTATGGAATGTACTAGCACAAAGTATTTCAACAGCTAACAACTACAATATTTACTACAGGAAACCAGGATGTAAATGTATTGTATCCAGAGTAATGTACAACTTGTTTTTAGGAATAATTAAACAGAACTGTTTTTTTATAAATAATTAATTTAATTTTTTCCCCAAGAGAACGAAACATTGGACTAAATACGCAATTCGTACGTTAAATTATCGTACTGGAAAATGTGTTTAAGCACTGATCAAGGTTAAGGCCTAGATCCGTGACAACAAATGGACGCCAATCTAGAACTGTAGCGTTGTTAGCATTCTAGCGTTCAGACAACAAATGGACAAAAATAGAGCCAGTAAAATAATCGTTTCAAAATCGTTGTTATTAGCGTTGTTCGTAATCAACGTTGGATTCGTTTTTACATGCTGAAAATTCAGAAATTGCGTACTTTCACCCCGAGGACGATTACCGGCCAAATTTTATTCAAATCTGACAAAAAAATAATTAGCCGCCTCGGTTTTGAGTACCCGGGTTCGATTACCAGGCATAAAAATAGAGTCCAGTAAAATATTTTCATTCCCGGCCAGGGCTTGGAATTTTTCTATAAATCAAAATCGTTGTTATTCGGAAAAACGAACTTTCACCCCGAAGACCCGGGTTCGATTTTTGTGCACAATAGTCGGACGATAAAAAAGAAAAAAATTAATATTAGAAAAATTGATAAGAAAATTATTCACATTATCGCTTTAATTAAGTATCGATAATGGTAATAACAAAACACGAATTCCTATTCATGAATCGAAACGTAACATAATTCGGAATGAAACAAAGTTTTTGTATAATTATTTTTTTTGAACATTATTTGTAATTAAAGTAGGCCCAAAACGGAAAAGAAGTCAGCCCCAGATTTTACAGCGCATGAATACTTTTGGAGAAGGAACTGCATGCTAAAAAAGTGTACATTTTTTCAATAAAATAAATTAATAATTAATCAAATAAATTCAAAATTATATGAAAAGTATTGTTTAGGAAAATGTCTATGTAAAAATTAATAAAAATATAATTAACAATCAACAAGGAACTATTTTCTTCAGAAAATTTAGGGAATTGCAAGCCCCGTGAAGTAGGGCAAAGTGACTAAAAACCAGTTTTAAAAGTGATAAAGATATCTTAAGCTTATTGGAAATTAATAAAGTTACATAAGTAAATAAATTAATATAGCATCGTAATCAACGTAATCAAGCGTTGGATGCGTCAATCAAAATGCCAAGCCGGTATGGCCGGGAATCGAACCGTATGAAAATGGTCTTCGGGGTGAAAGCCAGTATGCCCAGCGCTGTCAACTAGGCCACCGAGGCGGCTAAATATAAGTTGATTTTGTTTTTTTTTGTGTTTAACGTCCGACTATTGTGCACACTTGGGCTAATGCAGACGATGGAATGATTTAAAGCGTATGAAAATGATAAAGCCCTGGTCCTAGTGTGAATGGAACGAACCTGCATGGTCTTCGGATTATAAAAATGGAATGATAGTTATATGTTTAGGAGGCGGCTAAATAAAAGCAGTAGTAACGCGAATGTTTTTCAATTGATTTTTTTTTGGTGTTTAATCCGACTATTCATGAATCGAAACGTAACATAATTCGGAATGAAACAAAGTTTTTGTATAATTATTTTATTGAACTGTTAAATTAAATGACTAAATTGATCAAAATTATGATAGGAATGACAGCACAATTTGTGATAGCAGAAAGAAATTTTCTTGAACATTATTAACTAAAACGTTTTAGGGAAATTTAAAAAAAATTGTAATTAAAAGTAGGCCCAAAACGGAAAAGAAGTCAGCCCCAGATTTTACAGCGCATGAATACTTTTGGAGAAGGAACTGCATGCTAAAAAAAAGTGTACAGCTTCAGAAAATTTAGGAATTACAAGCCCCGTGAAGTAGGGCTGGCTGTCACTAAATTGTGCTCATGCAGTTTTAAAAGTGATAAAGTCTTATAAAATGTCTATCACAGTGATATCTTAAGCTTATTGGAAATTAATAAAGTTACATAAGTAAATAAATTAATATCAAAACAGTTGTTTTACAAATTTCATCAAGTATGCGTCCAGCATGTGCCCGCGTGTTAATGAAAAGATGTAAATTAAATTTTAAATATTGATAAAAACATTTTAGTTAAATCCATCACATAACTATAAATTGTCACTTACACAAAATTCAATTCAGTAAACTTACAGACTATCATAAGTAAAAAAGGTTTTTAGGAGAGATACAACCCCGATCAGGACCAATAGAATCTCACATAATATATTGCGCAGAGAGGGAAATAACCAAAAATTAGCAGATCTAAAAGCGTAAGGAGAAACCACGCTGCTAATATGCTTTTTTTTGTGTGCCCGACTATTGTGCACACTTGGGCTAATGCAGACTATGGGATGATTTATAGCGTATGCAAGCCCTGGCCGGGAATCACCGAGGCCACTGAGGCGGCTATATATATATATATATATATATATATATATATATATATATTTAATTGACTATTGTGGAATAAATGTGAAAAGACTTGCTTTTCAACGTTGTACCATTTTTATGATTTTAAATAATTCTAATTTCATTAAAATTGTCCAAATACAATTTTAAAAATTATAAATCATTTTTATACAAGTTTAGAAATAAGTACCGCAGTAAATTAAATATGATGAATAATCAATGAGCTAGTATGTGAGCAGTGGTGAACGGGTTGACATCTAAGGATCTCAAAAAATATCTTAATACAGGATATAAAATTGAATAAATGTCGAGACTTGCAACGGTACCATTTTATGTGTCCAAATACAATTTTAAAAATTATAAATCATTTTTTTATTTTAGAAATAAGGATAAATTAAAATGATATAATATCGTGAGGTGGTGAAATTTGATAAAAATACAGGTGTGTTTTAGTAAGGATAAAAATTATAATATCAAAATTTGACAAAAACAGAAGATTTTAGGAAATATCGGGCAGGATGTAATTAAAATAGTTTCTTTTTAAACTTAAAAAAACATGTTCCGGCATTTTGGCAGAATTGTTTTTAAACCATATCGAAAATAAATTTTTATAGTCGTATAGGAACTACAATAGAGAAAAAGTAGTTTTTTATTACAGGTATGTGGATGATATAATTGTACTTTTCGAAGGCAAGAGTAGACAATTAACAAATTTCAATAAATTTCTCAACACAGTACAACCGAACCTTTATTTCACACTGGAAGAAGAGACCGATAATACATTAAATTTTCTTGACCTATCCATTTCAAAAGTAAACAATACTTTCAAATACAGTGTTTATAGGAAACCTACCACAACCAGCCAAACAATACATTCTTCATCCCACCATCCATACAATATAAAAATGGCAGCTTACAATAGCTTGGTACACAGGTTAATTTCACTCCCTATAGACAAAGGAAGCTATGGAAATGAAGTGAACATCATTAAGTACATAGCTGTTTCTAACGGATATAAAACCTCAATTGTATATAGGCTTATTGCCAAACACAAAAACAAAAACAAAAAAATCGTTCTTGATAAAAAAACATACATCTCCACGGAATATGGTTCAATTTTAAGCCACACCCTAAAAAAAGAATTTGCTAAAGAAAATATAAATGTCTCTTTCAGAACAACTAATAAGTTATCAACATTATTAAAGAAGCCAGTTGCAAATACAAGTGGAGATAACTTTGATAAAACTGGCATATACAAATGAAATGTAGTGATTGCCTAAGCTTCTATATCGGTCAGACATCTCGCTCTTTTAAGAAAAGATTTAAAGAACACATACCCAGAAGTGCATTATCGACAAACACGGCTTTCGCAGAACATCTTATGGACAAAAACCATAAATTCGAAGACATCCATACCAATATGGAAATATTACATTTGTCATAAAAGTAGTTATATGGATACGATTGAAGAGTTTGAGATTTACAAGAGCAAAAAATCAGACCCCCAGAACTTCCTCAATGAAAAACTTCCATAAATCAAATTTAATATATGACATGGCTCTAAGGATAAGTGATTTGAGTAAGTAACAAAAACCGACAGACGCACCGTAACTGATATCAACGACGGGCGCGCTACTAATGATGGAGACTCCGCAGTCCGGAATGTAACGACGTACGAGTCGCGTGTGTAGCTTGGCCAAGCCGAATTTCATGATGAATATTTTAAACGTGTAATTGTGCTCAGTGTTTGTGATGTATGTTTTAATGTTTTGTTTGACTTTGTGACGACCTCGACAGAGGGATTTAACATTTTGTATGGCCTGAAGATGAAACGATAGAGTTTCGAAACCGCGGTAGCTTTTATGAGGTGAGTTGATAGACCACTGACGGAAAGAATAGGTCATAATCCTAATCATTTGAATATGTGGTCCGGTGGCTATGTTACAATAATAAAAACATGTTTTACAAAATTTAAAAGTAAGTGGAAATTTCCAACTAATATGTTTATCAAATAACAGGAGTAGTACAAATTGTAAAATTAAAAATTTTATTAAAAGTTTAAGATAAACAGAGTAGAGATAGTTCAAATGAATATATATATATATATATATATATATATATATATATATATAGTTATATATTCATAATAATATTTTCATAATATATAGAATTAAAATTAAATCACAGCCCAATTATTTCAATTTCTAGTAGCTAAGTAAAATAAAATAATAAAAATTAATAAATAAATTTAAAAGCTAATAATTAAGAATACAAAATTTATAAATTGAGATTTATTATATAATGCAAAATGTATAATTGCATTATATAATTGCGATCTCTCTCTCTCTCTCTCTCTATATATATATATATATATATATATATATATATATATATTTTTTTTTTTTTTTTTTTTTTTTTTTTTTTTTTTTTTTTTGGTGTTTAACGTCCGACTATTGTGCACACTTGGGCTAATGCAGACGGTGGGATGATTTTATAGCGTATGAAAATGCCAAGCCCTCGCCGGGAATCGAACCCGGATCCTCGGGGTGAAAGCCTAGTACGCTATCCACTAGACCACCGAGGCGGCTATATATATATATATATATATATATATATATTATTATTATTATTATTATTATTATCTGCGTATAGACCCTGTTGGATCACGCAAAGCACTCCAACTCATGTCTTGCTCCTTCTAATCCTCCACACCTCCTTCATCCTGTCCCCATGGATCTTCTTTCGCTCCTCCGTCCATTTTACGCCTGCTCTCTTTGGGATTTCATTCTCTGGGACCTCCCAACCGAGCATCTTTCTCCTGAATGCGTTCCTGAGAATATTTGTATGGTGACCGTAACACGACGTAGCTCAAGTAGAGGTTTTAAGGAAAGGAGCTGCCGTAACATGACGTGGCTCCGTTTTATCTAGCTGCTACTATCTAGCTGTCGTAAGGAGACATGGCTCAAGCAGTGGTTTTGTAAGGAAGCGGTGCTGCTATCTAGCTGCCGTAACATGACATGGCTCAAGCAGTGGTTTTGTAAGGAAGCGGTGCTGCTATCTAGCTGCCGTAACATGACGTGGCTCAACCAATGGTTTTGTAAGGAAGCGGTGCCGCTATCTAGCTGCCGTAACATGACGTGGCTCAAGCAGTGGTTTTGTAAGGAAGCGGTGCTGCTATCTAGCTGCCGTAACATGACGTGGCTCAAGCAGTGGTTTTGTAAGGAAGCGGTGCTGCTATCTAGCTGCCGTAACATGACGTGGCTCAACCAATGGTGTTGTAAGGAAGCGTTACTGCTATCTAGCTGCCGTAACATGACGTGGCTCAAGCAGTGGTTTTGTAAGGAAGCGGTGCTGCTATCTAGCTGCCGTAACATGACGTGGCTCAAGCAATGGTTTAGTATGGACGCGATGCCGCTATCTAGTTGCCGTAACATGACGTGGCTCAAGCAGTGGTTCTGTAAGGAAGCGGTGCTGCTATCTATCAGCCGTAACATGACGTCAATCCGCAGCCGTAATAAAACGATCGTCCAGATGTGTGAACTTATGAAATTACGGACAACAGAATAAACAGAAAGATGATTGAACTGGAAGATAAAAGATCTAGACATTGCATTATTATTGTATTTGGAGGATGACCAGAACTGTCGTTCGTTTTTTTTTTTTTTTTTTTTTTGTGTGTTTAACGTCCGACTATTGTGCACACTTCGGCTAATGCAGACGATGGGGTGATTTTATTGCCTATGAAAATGCACAAGCCCTGGCCGGGAATCGAAACCGGGTTCAGAGGAAAGTGGTATATTTAAAAGTCGTGCATACAGAGAGCGTATTTGAAATCCCACAGATTTAGTTTCAAGTGCGACTTTCTGTAATATTAACTTTTAATATTATACAAGTTTTTATTACTTTATACAAAAACAATTAAAATTTCATCGTTTTCACTGGTCCAAACGTTAACAGTTGCACTGTTTTTACATATTTTTTTAGAAGAAATTTTTTTTTAAAAAGAACGTTCACGATAAGATAAGATACGTTCACCAAAATGTTCACTACCGTTATGATGGCCAACATGCAAGTGGCAGCAAAGGTATTTGACTGCAAACGCTCTTTAGAAATCCAACGCTATCTGGTTTACAAACAAAGTTTTAGTAACGTCATCCACCGCTAGATAGTGTCACCGCTTCTTAGGCAACTATAGCTTTAGCAGTTTTGGGTTCACAACTACTCTGTTATCCTCCAGTATCTTACTCGTTCCACATTATTATTTGTCTATGGTCAAGAATCTTGGCCTACCGATACTCGGTGCGATGTCCCTTGATAAGAATGTTAACTTATCCTTTAGGTTATAACCTTAACGAGGTTGTTGAAATTCCAAAATTTTCCTTTGGATCTTCAGAAAACTGGTCATTCTTCTTAATTTATGTATTTCTTATACCACTTATTTAGAAATTCAATTAAAATGTATTATTTTTTAATACTTTGCCTCGGGTCGTGTCGTTCAAAAGGATTTATAAAAAAGCGAAACAGATTTCGTTTCAATTGTATGTTTGATCTAGGTACTACCATAACAACCTTCTTCTTTAATTTATAAGAATCTTTTTTTTCTCTCTCTCTCTCTCTCTCTCTCTCTCTATATATATATATATATATATATATATATATATAGAGAGAGAGAGAGAGAGAGAGAGAGAGAGAGAGAGAGAGAGAGAGAGAGAGAGAGAGAGCCACACACTACTTGAGCCACTTCATGTTACGGCAGCTAGATAGCAGCATCGTTTCATTACAAAATTATTGCTTGAGGCAGTGTTCACGACAAAGTAAGTTTTCAAGAATTTAATAAATTTATACTATATTTGTAATTAATAATTTTTGGTTATTTATATTTTTCTAGCAGGCTAGGTAGCAGTTAAACCAGCAAATCGTCGGTTTTAGTGTGCTCAAGGAACGGTGAACGTTTAGACTAGGAATTATGGCGTTAGTGTGTGTGTGTTTTTTGTATCTAAATATATATAAATATATAATTTATAAACGATCTTAACACATATTTTAGATCTGCGGGCCAGAATTGTACAATCCATTGTTTTGATAGTATCTTACTGCCTAAGCATGGAAGAATTAAATTTAACAAAAACACGTCTGTTTGAATTTATTAAATTGCTATAAAAATCAAAGAAATTATTCACAATATATTACTGAAAGAAGTTCAAATAATGGACAAGTGCTTTAGTTAAACAAATTTTATTATCAGTACAGTATGTTTACTGCTAGAATGTGTCAACTGTTTTTTTTAAATTACCAACACATTTTGATCACAACGAAATTCACTTGATATGAAATGTTCAAAACTTGTAAATTCAAATCGTCAGCAACAGCGTTCAACGTTTGGTATCTAACTAATTAAAAATTTTTCTCAGTTCAGTTCCTATTCAATTGTAGTTGTATCTGTTCTTCTGAAACTTTCAAGCTATTTGTTGGATTCGAAGTATCAATGAATGAACCTAAATTTGGACCAAGAGTACTAACCGAATTACGTATCAGATAGAAATATTTTTGAATACAGTTTTATTAGGAATAGTATTAACAGAATTTTTTATCTGATTTAAAGTATTACTGACTTGATCTGAAGCTGAACCAAGACTAGAAACTGAACCTTTTATCTGATTTGAAATATTACTGACTTGATCTGAAGCTGAACCAAGACTAGAAACAACCCGAATCTGATTTTATTATCTGACTTTTGAAATATTACTGACTTGATCTGAAAGCTGAAACAACTGAACTTTTTATCTGATTTAAAGTATTACTGACTTGATCTGAAGCTCAACCAAGAACCTTTCATCTGATTTGAAATATTACTGACTTGATCTGAAGCTGAACCAAGACTAGAAACAAACTGAACTTTTATCTGATTTCATCTGATTTGAAATATTACTGACTTGATCTGAAGCTGAACCAAGACTAGAAACAACTGAACTTTTTATCTGATTTGAAATATTACTGACTTGATCTGAAGCTGAACCAAGACTAGAAACAACCGAACCTTTCATCTGATTTGAAATATTACTGACTTGATCTGAAGCTGAACCAAGACTAGAAACAACCGAACCTTTCATCTGATTTGAAATATTACTGACTTAAACAACCGAACCTTTTCATCTGATTTGAAATGATTGAAGCTGAAATATTACTGACTTGATCTGAAGCTGAACCAAGACTAGAAACAACCGAACCTTTCATCTGATTTGAAATATTACTGACTTGATCTGAAGCTGAACCAAGACTAGAAACAACCGAACCTTTCATCTGATTTGAAATATTACTGACTTGATCTGAAGCTGAACCAAGACTAGAAACAACCGAACCTTTCATCTGATTTGAAATATTACTGACTTGATCTAAAGCTCAACCAAGACTAGAAACAACTGAACTTTTTATCTGATTTGAAGTATTACTGACTTGATCTGAAGCTGAACCAAGACTAGAAACAACCGAACCTTTTATCTGATTTGAAGTATTACTGACTTGATCTGAAGCTGAACCAAGACTAGAAACAACCGAACTTTTTATCTGATCTGAAGCATTTCTGACTTGACCTGAAGCTGTACCAAGACTAGAAACAACCGGACCTTTCATCTGATTTGTAATAATACTGACTTGACCTGAAGCTGAACCAAGACCAGTACCAGGCAAATCCATTATCTGATTTAAACCATTACTGACAGTTGAATCAAAGTCAACAGTATCAGAGCTGCCAAATATTCTATCAGTAGATTCCACCTCATCAGGTAAATCCTCTTCGGCATTAGTTACGATCCAGTTATCTGAAGCTTGATCACCAACTCCCAGTGAGGCATATTTCAAGTCAAAAGGACAACACAAAATAGGGTAGGTGAGAGCAGAACACTGACAAGCGCTTACAAGTGATCCCATAATTGAAGTATATGCCGTGGGTCCCATCCCGTAGCTGATAACACCACTTCCCAGCCCGCAAGGAAGACCAGAGTAGCCAGGGATACAAATATACGCACAACCTGATGATGACTGTGAAACAATACAACACAATCAATTATTTGATGGAATAGTTAGTAAGTATAAAAATGAGAAACTGGTTTTAGTCAACAGTATAAAAATAGTGCAAACAAAATCGTATTGCATAAACTTTAAAAAAAAATTAAAAAATTGATTTGCTGCAATAAAAATTGAAATATAAAAAACAAATAAATCTAGATCCTAAAACATAAACCTTAAAGAAATAAACCTAGATCCTAAGCCTAGAACCTTAAATAAATAAAACTAGATCCTAAGCATTGAGCCTTAAAGAAATAAACCTAGATCCTAAGCATTGAGCCTTAAAGAAATAAACCTAGATCCTAAGCCTAGAACCTTAAAGAAATAAACCTAGATCCTAAGCATTGAGCCTTAAAGAAATAAACCTACATCCTAAACATAGAGCCTTAAAGAAATAAACCTAGATCCTAAGCCTAGAGCCCTAAAGAAATAAACCTAGATCCTAAACCTAGAGCCTTAAAGAAAAAAACCTAGATACTACCATAGAGCCTTAAAGAAATAAACTAGATCCTAAACCTTAAAGAAATAAACCTAGATCCTAAGCCTAGAACCCTAAAGAAATAAACCTACATCCTAAGCCTACAGCCCTAAAGAAATAAACCTAGATCCTAAGCATGCCTATATCTAAAGAAATAAACCTAGATCCTAACCATGGAACCTTAAAGAAATAAACCTAGATCCTAAGCCTAGAACCTTAAAGAAATAAACCTAGATCCTAAGCATTGAGCCTTAAAGAAATAAACCTAGATCCTAAGCATTGAGCCTTAAAGAAATAAACCTAGATCCTAAGCCTAGAACCTTAAAGAAATAAACCTAGATCCTAAGCCTAGAACCTTAAAGAAATAAACCTAGATCCTAAGCATTGAGCCTTAAAGAAATAAACCTACATCCTAAACATAGAGCCTTAAAGAAATAAACGTAGATTTTAAAGCCCTAAAGAAATAAACCTAGATCCTAAGCCTAGAACCTTAAAGAAATAAACCAAGATCCTAAGCCTAGAGCCCTAAAAAAAAAAACCTATATCCTAAGCTTATAGTCCTAAAGAAATAAACCTAGATCCTAAACCTAGAGCCTTAAAGAAAAAAACCTAGATACTACTCATAGAGCCTTAAAGAAATAAACCTAGATCCTAAGCATTGAGCCTTAAAGAAATAAACTAGATCCTAAACCTTAAAGAAATAAACCTAGATCCTAAGCCTAGAGCCATAAAGAAATAAACCTAGATCCTAAGCCTAGAACCTTAAAGAAATAAACCTAGATCCTAAGCATAGAGCCTTAAAGAAATAAACCTAGATCCTAAGCCTAGAGCCCTAAAGAAATAAACCTAGATCCTAAGCCTAGAGCCTTAAAGAAATAAACCTAGATCCTAAGCCTAGAGCCTTAAAGAAATAAACCTAGATCCTAAGCATTGAGCCTTAAAGAAATAAACCTAGATCCTAAGCATAGAGCCTTAAAGAAATAAACCTAGATCCTAAGCATAGAGCCTTAAAGAAATAAACCTAGATCCTAAGCCTAGAGCCTTAAAGAAATAAACCTAGATCCTAAGCATTGAGCCTTAAAGAAATAAACCTACATCCTAAACATAGAGCCTTAAAGAAATAAACCTAGATCCTAAGCCTAGAGCCTTAAAGAAATAAACCTAGATCCTAAGCCTAGAGCCCTAAAGAAATAAACCTAGATCCTAAGCCTAGAGCCTTAAAAAAATAAACCTAGATCCTAAGCCATAGAGCCTTAAAGAAATAAACCTAGATCCTAAACCTAGAGCCTTAAAGAAATAAACCTAGATCCTAAGCATAGAGCCTTAAAGAAATAAACCTAGATCCTAAGCATTGAGCCTTAAAGAAATAAACTAGATCCTAAACCTTAAAGAAATAAACCTAGATCCTAAGCCTAGAGCCATAAAGAAATAAACCTAGATCCTAAGCCTAAACCTTAAAGAAATAAACCTAGATCCTAAGCCTAGAGCCATAAAGAAATAAACCTAGATCCTAAGCCTAGAACCTTAAAGAAATAAACCTAGATCCTAAACCTAGAGCCCTAAAGAAAAAAACCTAGATACTACGCATAGAGCCTTAAAGAAATAAACTAGATCCTAAACCTTAAAGAAATAAACCTAGATCCTAAGCCTAGAGCCATAAAGAAATAAACCTAGATCCTAAGCCTAGAACCTTAAAGAAATAAACCTAGATCCTAAGCATTGAGCCTTAAAGAAATAAACCTACATCCTAAACATAGAGCCTTAAAGTAATAAACCTAGATCCTAAGCCTAGAGCCCTAAAGAAATAAACTTATATCCTAAGCTTATAGTCCTAAAGAAATAAACCTAGATCCTAAACCTAGAGCCTTAAAGAAATAAACCTAGATCCTAAGCATAGAGCCTTAAAGAAATAAACCTAGATCCTAAGCATAGAGCCTTAAAGAAATAAACCTAGATCCTAAGCATAGAGCCTTAAAGAAATAAACCTACATCCTAAACATAGAGCCTTAAAGAAATAAACCTAGATCCTAAGCATAGAGCCTTAAAGAAATAAACCTAGATCCTAAGCATAGAGCCTTAAAGAAATAAACCTAGATCCTAAGCATAGAGCCTTAAAGAAATAAACCTACATCCTAAGCATTGAGCCTTAAAGAAATAAACCTACATCCTAAACATAGAGCCTTAAAGAAATAAACCTAGATCCTAAGCCTAGAGCCCTAAAGAAATAAACCTAGATCCTAAGCATAGAGCCTTAAAGAAATAAACCTAGATCCTAAGCCTAGAACCCTAAAGAAATAAACCTAGATTCTAAACATAGAGCCTTAAAGAAATAAACCTAGATCCTAAGCCTAGAGCCCTAAAGAAATAAACCTAGATCCTAAGCATAGAGCCTTAAAGAAATAAACCTACATCCTAAGCTTAGAGCCCTAAAGAAATAAACCTAGATCCTAAACATAGAGCCTTAAAGAAATAAACCTAGATCCTAAGCCAAGAGCCCTAAAGAAATAAACCTATATCCTAAGCCTAGAGCCCTAAAGAAATAAACCTAGATCCTAAGCCTAGAACCCTAAAGAAATAAACCTAGATCCTATGCCTAGAGCTTTAAAGAAATAAACTTAGATCCTAAGCTTAGAGACCTAAAGAAATAAACCTAGATCCTAAGCCTAAAGCCCTAAAGAAATAAACCTAGATTCTAAGCCTAGAGCCTTAAGAAATAATCCTAGGTCTTAAGCCTAGAGCCCTAAAGAAATAAACCTAGATCCTAAGCCTAGAGCCCTAAAGAAATAAACCTAGATGCTATGCCTAGAGCTTTAAGAAAATAATCCTAGATCCTAAGCCTAGAGACCTAAAGAAATAAACATAGATCCTACGCCTAGAACCTTAAAGAAATATACCTAGATCCTAAGCCTAGAACCTTAAAGAAATTAACGTAGATCCTAAGCATAGAGCCTTTGTTTTGGAAAATTCAATGTTAAATTTATGTAAAATGAATATTAAATAGAAATAAATGAAGATAAATAAAATTAAAATTACTTTTAAAATACTCTACAAAAAGTGTTTGCATTTTTCTCATTCTAATGTTTTGCATAAATATTTAAGACAACTTGACGGCATGCTTACCAACACATACAGGCAAAGTTTATGTTAAAAGAAATCTAATTAAATAGGGCTAAATCAAACTATATATTTGTTTAGTCTCAATAAATATGCCCCATGGTAGTTGACAAGTGGACCCAGCAAGTTCAAGAGATAGTATCTGCAGTACTTGATGAAAACAGAACTTACTAGACATATTTAAAAACAATAAAAATAAAAGTATTCTTATTACCTGGACAAAAGCGAAAAATGCAAAAATATAGACTGCTAGTTTGAAGTCCGTCATTTTAACTTCTGCTTGTCTTCTCGGCAACTGTGAGACACAAAGCGCCCCGGGACACTTTTATAATGTTTGCTTTTTTTAAGTTATCGCCTACTTAAGGTAAGCTTTGTGCATTGCTGAGATAGAGCACACATTAGTTGTGTCTATCGGACCTATTGTTTATTTGTCTGAGGTCTTCCTTTGTTGTTCACCCCATGTTGGATCCCGGTTTGGTTAGTAGTTAAAATAATGACGTCATGACAAAACCATATTTTTCTTAGTGAATGAAGTATAATTTAGAAAACCAGCTGGCATATTTGTGTACAATTTTAGAAAACAAAGTCAGGACCCGTGTTTTGTTTTAATTTCTATAATTTTATTATATATACCCCGCTGTCTGCAATTAAAAAAGTTGTTAAATCACCTTTGAATACCACCAAAAACCAGTACTTGTTCTGCATACATAATACAGAGATGTATCTTCGCACTTGATCGCGGTGTCCTCCTTTGACAAATATCTATCTGATTTCATTAAAAGATAATTTTGATAAGCATTTATGTTTTTTTTTTATAGCAATCTAGTGCAACACCAATAAGCTATTTGTTTTGAACCTAAATTAATACATAAAAGTTACACCAAATTCCATCCACTGACAGTAACCTAGTTCAGAACTAATAGTCTCTTAAATAGTGACACTTAAAAACTGCACAGTTCAAATGGTTTTACTCTTTTCAATCTTCTAACCACGCCGTCGTTGTTGAGCAGCTGAAGGGTCTCAACATTAACGTGCTGATGCAGTCTTTGTTTGTGACTTTGTGCAGATTTTCTAACTTCACTATCGATAGTAGGAACTGCCAGGTCTTTATGCAAGTTGTCATTTCAGATGAACCAAGTAGCATCAACGATACCCCGAAGAGCCTAGAACCTTAACGAAATAAACCTAGATCCTAAGCATAGAGCCTTAAAGAAATAAACCTAGATCCTAAGCATGGATCCTTAAAGAAATAAACTTAGATCCTAAGCATAGAGCCTTAAAGAAATAAACCTAGATCCTAAGCATGGAGCCTTAAAGAAATAAACCTAGATCCTAAGTATAGAGCCTTAAAGAAATAAACCTAGATCCTAAGCATAGAGCCCTAAAGAAATAAACCTAGATCCTAAGCATAGAGCCCTAAAGAAATAAACCTAGATCCTAAGCATAGAGCCTTAAAGAAATAAACCTAGATCCTAAGCATAGAGCCCTAAAGAAATAAATCTAGATCCTAAGCATAGAGCCCTAAAGAAATAAACATAGATCCTAAGCATAAAGCCCTAAAGAAATAAACATAGATCCTAAGCATAGAGCCCTAAAGAAATAAACCTAGATCCTAAGCATAGAGCCCTAAAGAAATAAACCTAGATCCTAAGCATAGAGCCCTAAAGAAATAAACCTAGATCCTAAGCATAGAGCCTTAAAGAAATAAACCTAGATCCTAAGCATAGAGCCCTAAAGAAATAAACCTAGATCCTAAGCATAGAGCCCTAAAGAAATAAACCTAGATCCTAAGCATAGAGCCTTACAGAAATAAACCTAGATCCTAAGAATAGAGCCCTAAAGAAATAAATCTAGATCCTAAGCATAGAGCCCTAAAGAAATAAACATAGATCCTAAGCATAGAGCCCTAAAGAAATAAACCTAGATCCTAAGCATAGAGCCTAGATCCTAAGCAAAGAAAGAAAAACCTAGATCCTAAGCATAGAACCTTAAAGAAATAAACCTAGATCCTAAGCATAGAGCCCTAAAGAAATAAACCTAGATCCTAAGCATAGAGCCTTAAAGAAATAAACCTAGATCCTAAGCATAGAGCCCTAAAGAAATAAACCTAGATCCTAAGCATAGAGCCTTAAAGAAATAAACCTAGATCCTAAGCATAGAGCCCTAAAGAAATAAATCTAGATCCTAAGCATAGAGCCCTAAAGAAATAAACATAGATCCTAAGCATAGAGCCCTAAAGAAATAAACATAGATCCTAAGCATAGAGCCCTAAAGAAATAAACCTAGATCCTAAGCATAGAGCCCTAAAGAAATAAACCTAGATCCTAAGCATAGAGCCCTAAAGAAATAAACCTAGATCCTAAGCCTTAAACTAATAAACCTAGATCCTAAGCATAGAGCCCTAAAGAAATAAACCTAGATCCTAAGCATAGAGCCCTAAAGAAATAAACCTAGATCCTAAGCATAGAGCTCTAAAGAAATAAACCTAGATCCTAAGCATAGAGCCTTAAAGAAATAAACCTAGATCCTAAGCATAGAGCCCTAAAGAAATAAATCTAGATCCTAAGCATAGAGCCCTAAAGAAATAAACATAGATCCTAAGCATAGAGCCCTAAAGAAATAAACATAGATCCTAAGCATAGAGCCCTAAAGAAATAAACATAGATCCTAAGCATCCTAAGCATAGAGCCTAAAGAAATAAACCTAGATCCTAAGCATAGAGCCCTAAAAAGAAATAAACCTAGATCCTAAGCCTTAAACTAATAAACCTAGATCCTAAGCATAGAGCCCTAAAGAAATAAACATAGATCTAAGCATATTAAAGAAATAAACATAGATCACTATTTTTGAAATAAACCTAGATCCTAAGCCTTAAACTAATAAACCTAGATCCTAAGCATAGAGCCCTAAAGAAATAAACATAGATCCTAAGCATAGAGCCCTAAAGAAATAAACCTAGATCCTAAGCCTTAAACTAATAAACCTAGATCCTAAGCATAGAGCCCTAAAGAAATAAACATAGATCACTATTTTTGAAATAAACCTAGATCCTAAGCCTTAAACTAATAAACCTAGATCCTAAGCATAGAGCCCTAAAGAAATAAACATAGATCACTATTTTTGAAATAAACCTAGTGCACCATTTTGAAATCTTTGAATAAAATTTCTGTTACTTTGACTTGTACAGTCTTCATTCAACTTGGCACGTAAAGTTGAATGCCGTAAGTCCGTACTGGTTTAAGGACTTGATACAACAGCTTGTTGTACACTGATAGGGAAGAACAACGATCCAATAACCAACATTTTTCTGAATTTTAGTTTTAACTCCTCTAGTGTTTTCTTCACATGCGGCTTCCACCTAAGTTTGGCATCTAATGTCATGCCAAGATATTTAGCTGTATTCCCGTAAGGGACCGCTCGATGATTAATAAAGACAGGTCTGTGCTCGATATGTCTATTGATGAAATCAACATGCACAGACTTGGCCTCATTAAGTTTGATTCTCCACTTCTTAGTACAATATTGAATACCGTCTATAGCTCTTTGAAGTTTTCTGGTGGACTCAGTGTCATTTTCACTAACAGCTAAAATAGCTGTGTCGTCAGCAGAAGTAGCGACAGTATTTTGTTCAGAAGTTGGTAAATCACTTGTATACAGAAGGTACAGGATTGGCCCCAATACACTACCCTGTGGCACACCTGCTTGAATTCTCTTCAGGTCAGATTAGGCATCTTCTGAATAAAATAAAATTTGTTTGCCAAGAAATCATAGTACTTAATTTCGATTAAGGTTTTCAGTTGGGGTTTTTGGTTTCCAGGATCTTCAGCAGAATGAGCTGGCCAGTGGTTGTTCACATACTAAGGATATCAATAGTACTCAAGAAGTTTAGTTGCACAATAGTCTGTTGATCGCAGTGCTTGGGGTTGTTCCTCTAGTTTGAATCTAATCTAATCTAATTTCAAATAAATTAGCCCAATACTATGAGAGCTGAATTTTGTTATGGTTGACTCTTCAGATCAGATTAGGCATCTTCTTGCTTGACCCTAAAGTATCTTTCGGAGATATATTATTTTAGTATTTGCATAGTGAACCGGATGGAGTACGTTGAGCTTGTGGATCAGTCCTTCATGCCAAACCTTTTCGAAGCAATGCGAAAGGTCTAAAAATATTGCCGAGCAAAGTTTCTTTTCTTCTAAACATTTTTCAATTGTATTAGTAATTCTATGAACCTGATCAATCGTGGAATGTTTATTTCGATAACCAAAATGATGATCCGGGATTAAGTTTTTATCTTCGATGATTGGTTTTAATCTTTTTCACTAAAATTTTCTCGAACAATTTTGACATACTTGTCAAAAGAGATACAGGCCGATAAGATGTCGTTTCGTGAGGTGGTTTTCCAGGTTTAGGAATCATAACCACTTCAGCAATCTTCCACATTTGGGGTACAAGCATATATGTAAAATATTGACATGTGCTTGGATCAAGAAATCTTTCATACACAAAACATTGGAAACAATGTCATGACATGATCCAGTCGATATTCCAACATCATCAGCGACATCTCTAATTGTGATTCGGCGATTGTTCATAACAATGTCTTTCACTTTTTCCACGTTTTCATCGGTTGTTGATGTGCTGGGGCGTCCAGCGCGTCCGTTATCTTCAACGTCTTCACGGCCTTCTTGGAAACGCGTATACCACTCGTAAACTCTTGCTTTACTCATAGCAGACTCACTATAGGCCTCTGTTAACATTTCACACACTTTGTTACACATTATTCCATTTTACGCAAAATTTGATACAAATTCTTTGATCCATTTCTTTTAACAAACGAAAATCGCCGAGCTCATAAAAACACGTCTAAACTTTAGTGGCTGTCACAGACAAAGTCAACAATGAAAACAGCTGAAAGTTTTATCATACTTCGAGGGCATGTATACCCGGGATTACGTTTTTATCTTCGATGTTTGGTTTTAATCTTTTTCACTAAAATTTTCTCGAAAAATTTTGACATACTTGTCAAAAGAGATACAGGCCGATAAGATGTCGTTTCGTGAGGTGGCTTTTCAGGTTTAGGAATCATAACCACTTCAGCTATCTTCCACATTTGGGGTAAAAGCATATATGTAAAATATTGACATGTGCTTGGATCAAAAAATCTCTTATTTTATAGCTTTTAAAAATGTAGAATTTATTTTTTGTAATAAGGGTCTGATAGGTCTTCACAGTGCGTGTGGCCTTCTCTAACGTTTCGGAGTTATTGGTTTATTTGAACTGATGATTATTAACAAACTGATGATTTTACATCTATACTAATCCCGTTACTGAGGTGCTAAACGTAGGGAATAACATGGAAGAATAACATGTCATTACAGAGAGGTATGAGGGATAACGAGGAACGCCGCCGCCAAGTGATGATTGATATTGTTCAGTGAACTGTGTAAGCAGGAGAGTGATTCTTGTCACCTGTGAAGTTTTTACCACTTAGTCGCCTCGGTGGCCTAGTTGGTAGCGTACTAGGCTTTACCCCGAGGACCCGGGTTCGATTCCCGGCCAAGGCTTGGCATTTTCATACGCTATAAATCATCCCGTCGTCTGCATTAGCCCAAGTGTGCACAATAGTCGGACGTTAAACACCACAACAACAAAATTACCTCCTAACGGTTTTTCGTTTACATTGGTATTATTTTTTTAACAGTGCCACTGATAACAAATAATGTGTAAGGTGGTTATGATGAATTTAACAATTGAAAATTTCTGAATAAAATAAAATTTGTTTGCCAAGAAATCATAGTACTTAATTTCGATTAAGGTTTTCAGTTGGGGTTTTTGGTTTCCAGGATCTTCAGCAGAATGAGCTGGCCAGTGGTTGTTCACATACTAAGGATATCAATAGCACTCAAGAGGTTCAGTTGCACAATAGTCTGTTGATCGCAGTGCTTGGGGTTGTTCCTCTAGTTTGAATCTAATCTAATCTAATTTGAAATAAATTAGCCCAATACTATGAGAGCTGAATTTTGTTATTTTTGACGAGAACTTAAAACGATAATTTTTGAAGACATCTTTCATAGATCAGCTATTCAGTAAAGGTAAGAAAAAAAATTTTTTGCAATTTTTCAATCGTAAACTTACTTATGTTTTTGTATTTGTGTGCAAAACTCACATTCTCCGAACAAAACGGATAAAACGAGTTTATTAAAAATAGCTTCAGGAGTTTGGTCGTGTTAAAGAAGAAAAAATTTGTATCATTTTCAAATAGTTTTTCTACGGTTTGCTACCCTGCCAATTTTCAATTTTTTTCGAATTCTTACCGCTTCGTCTAGCTCTTTAAGGTAACGGTACTACCAACTATGTAAAAGTTTTCTTTCTTAAGTTAAGGACACCTTAAAACTGACTTTTAGCAGATTCTCGTGCGGTAGTTGATGACACCTCACATATTAATAAACTGCTGTATCTTGGGTGACTTGGGGTAGAATACAGGTGCAATAAATTACTTCTTCTTTTCGTTTCACCCTCTTTGGGGTACGCTGAATCAATCATTTCTTGCGCGCTGTACTTTTCTTTGTTCCCAGTAGCTCTTCATTCTTTCCGATCTTCTTTTCCTCTCCTCTTTCGAAATGATAGGTTTAGGTCTTATTTTGGTTTTATCTTGGAATCTTATTCTTTCGTCCTTGGTACTTATCTTAGCAGTTTTGGTCAAGCAGTGAATTTTCTGTAATTTTTAATTCTATTAGGTCTTTTTCGATTTCTTTAAACCAGTTCGGTTTTGTTTTACGATTATGGAAAAAATCAAACACCTGTTTTGTCAATCTATTGGAGTTCATTCTAAGAAGATGGCCGTAAAAATTTATTCTCATTTTTCTCATAGTATCTGACAGTTTTTCAATTTTCTTATAGAGAGCTTCATTTCTTATATATACTACCTTATTATCCTGAAATTTTGTTCCTATAATTTTTCTTAAGATTTTCCTTTCCGTTATTTCAAGCTTTTCTATCTGGCCTATGCGATTCATGGTTAATGTTTCTGCAGCGTACAGTGCTTCCGGCTTGATCACTGTTTTATAATGTTTAATTTTGGACCCCCATGAAAGGGAATTCTTATTGTATGTTTCTTTCGTCAATTGGAAGGCCAATTCAAGTTTGTTTTTCCTGGATTCCATTGCCTTGCCTTCATCTGCATTCCAACTAATCCATTCACCAAGATATTTGAACTCTTTTACAATTTCTATTTTCTGTTCTTGGATTTTAAGGTATTTATTTGGGTATTTGTTGTTTGTCATGATTTTGTTCTTTTCAAAAGATATGTTTAGACCTATTTTAGCTGTTTGTTTCTTCAATTCAAGAATCTGCTCCCTTGCTTCCTCCATTGTTTCAGCAAACAAGGCCATATCATCTGCAAATGCAATACAGCTAATTCTGAGATTCCTCTTTTTGTAACCCAATCCTATTCCACTTTTTATATTTTTCTTCCATTCCCTGACTACTTTCTCAAGTGCACAATTAAACAATAAAGGGGAGAGCCCATCCCCCTGCCTGACTCCCGTTTTTACTTCAAATGAATTCGATAGTTCACCCATAAATTTAACTTTCGAAACTGTATTTGTTATAGTTGCTTTTATGATATTAGTTGTTTTCTTATCCAAATTTAGTTCTTCTAGTACGGATATAAGAGATTCTCTATCAATGGAATCGTAGGCCTTTTTAAAATCAATAAAAGTAATTACATATGTTTTAGCTCTTACTTTTTGGTATGCCATAATGTTTTTATGATTGAATATTTGTTCCAATAAATTACTTCATTTATAAAGTAAACATTTAAAGTAAAGTAAACATATAAAGTACTTCATTTATTTCATTAAACATGAAATCATTTATTATTTAAAATAGATAAACACGTTAAATATTTTTACTGTAAACAAAATAAAAATTGTGGGATCCATTAGAAAATTTTGGTATTAAATTAAAAAAAAATTAAATTAGTCGACAATGAGAGTAGATCATTTTCAAAAATAATTTCACTAATAACGGCGTGCTGAAATAGTTATATCGAAGACGTTCGATGAAAAAATATGCAAATAAAGTACAAATCTGTAAAAAACGTTTGTCCGAACTAGTTTTAATCAACAGAACATAGCTCACCGCTGACTCTGCAATCGCTGATCCAAACATTGCTGAATTGTTTCGTAAATATGCAACAGTCAGTTATTTCCCCTTGATTCTTGCATAACATTGGAACCAGCCAACTTTCTTGCAAATCTACCACCATAATTGAACGCGTTCATTTAATTCAAAAGCTATCCTCAATAAAAAAAACCATGTACAAGTAAACACGTAAGGGAACCACTTTTTTATTAAAATTCTTTTTATATTCTTCTTCTTTTCTACTAGAATTATTATCACTATGTTTAGTATAATGATCTGTCTTCCCTAGCTTCGTCAATTCTACTTTTTTTGACGCGTTTCGGAGAACCACCATCTTCAAAAACTATATCTATACTGGTCACTAATGGTGGGGCAGAAAACACCAAACTGTTTAAAAAAACTGTTTTTCTATAAACGACAAACTGCTTTTTCAAACGGAAACAAGCAGTTGGATTTGGCCTGGTTTATGGTTTGTTAAACAAGGAACGGCTTTCCACACTGCCACACCTACGTTCTATTCGAACGTTGCCGCAAGCGCTAAAACTGTTTTCCTGCTAACTGCTTTTCTTCTACCTGCTTTTATGCTTTTTCCCTTTATTCCAAAATTGCTTGTTGCATGTAGCGAAGTAAGAACTGTTTGGTCAATGTCAACGTTTATCTCTATTTTGTTGCGAGTTGTAGTAACAACCTCTCACATTTTGTAGATACAGAGCCTAATTTTATTTAAACATATTTTTTATATTTATCATCATTCATCAATATTTTTTAATCAACTAAAAATATTCTAAATCGTTTGCATTTCGGTAAATACGCAAAGGACTATTTAATTTTAAGTAAAAAATAAGAATGCTTCTATTAGAAATTCATCGCATTTTGTACATAAAATGGCTTACATAATCATTACGTTTTGATAATGTAATTTAATTATTACTACACTTGTAAGGATTATTTTTATCCTTTCTAAATGCTTTATACCCAAAAACAGTTAAGGACATGGTGGCAGTGGGAATGAAAAAGTAGTCTTAGAAAACTGAACGTATGTGCTTTATGTTTTAGCTGCTAATACAACTTTGAGTTTCAGTTTTCTAAACATTCTTTTCCAACTCTTTTAAAAAGCAGCTTTTTTCTTCAAAGAACAGTTTGACACTAAAAGCGCATCGCTGAAAGAACTAAAGGCTATCTCAAAGGTCGAGTTTGAGAAGTGTTTCGAGGATTGCAAGAAGCGTAATCCCCAATGGGGACTATTTTGAAGGCGACATCAATGTAGAAGAATAAATAAATATTTTGTTCAAAAAATTAAAATTCTCGTTACTTTCTGAACACACCGCGTATACTAAATTTAAAAAAATTTCATCAATATAAATGAAAACAGTAGAAAGTGGGGAAACATTTTCATACAGGTACATACCGGTTCACTAAATACAGTAAAATTAACGTTTTCATGTTTTGAACAAACAAAAAACACGGATTTTTTTAAAGAAACCATACAGATCCCGTACAGGAATTATTTGACTCGCTAAAAAAAGTTCAGAATTTTTTTTAATATTGCTGCTTTGAAATTAAAGATATATTAATATGTTTACTAAAAAGTATTAGAAAAGATATGTTCTTGATATTCAAAAACTATAATTTTTATTCATTGTTAATTTTATTTAAAAATTGAACACTATTCATGTTTTTCTCGTTATATTTTATGTGACTATTTTTTAATTAAAATACAGTATTGAATTTGATTACAGTAAATCAATTGAATATTATTAGGACACACAAAATTAGTACAATTTACTTTAGATAAAATATTTTTAATCAATCTTTTAACTATATTAAAATGAAAATTTCAAAATCATAGTTTTGTCGTAGCAATTTCAACTAAATCCACGTCTGTTACTGAAATAATAAATAAATGGCGTTTATAATTTCCCGACGTTTTACTTGTATAAATTACTATAGTGGTAACTTAGAAGTTACCCTAAAGGTTTATATATAGACTGGCATTACCCGTCGCGGCTTCGCCCACGAAACTTAAACTGTTTCAGTAATGTAATAATTTAGAAACGTAAAAAAATATATTAATAAAAGCGTGATCATCTAAACTCGTGATTATTTTACAGTGAATATGAAAAAATATTATAACCTGAATATGTTGTTTTATTGTCTTCAAACGTGTTCCGTTCGAATTTAAGAAAATCTGATCAAGAATATTTTTGTCCAATACAAACATTTATAACTATTTATATTTTTTTCCTTTTAGGGGATGAATTCGGGGCGAAATACTGAATTGCGTGTATCATAATGTGTGTATTAAAATATTTTGTTTACTTTTAAGAAAATTTGATAAAACATATTTTTCTCAAATGTAAACACTCTTTTTTCTCCCATGATAACTCTTTTTCCATTTTTATTCTTTTAGGGGATGAATTCAGAAAAATGTTAAAATATGTGTTTCATAGCATATTTCTAGAATATAAGATAAAAAAATATTTTTTCAATACAAAATTGTGCCCCTTTTTTATATTTTATACCTTCTTTAAATCTCTTTAAGGGATGCGTTTTGGGGAAAAATGAAAAATATATTTCATTACTTACACTTAAGAGTGACTATGTTACGTTTTAAGAAGGTCAGATGAAAAACATATTATTTCCAATAAAAATCGTTGTACCTCATGTTTATCTCTTTAGGGGTTGCATACTGGAAAATCGTTTTTCAGTGCACCCTTTTTTTCAGTTCATCTCGGCAATGTTGTAAGAAGGTACCCTGAAAATTTCAAGTCTCTAGCTATAATAGTATTGGCTGTACGTTGTTTATTAAATTTGGACTGGGTAAGTAGTTTAATGGCGTCAAAATCATATTTTTACAAAATCCTTTATTAGTGCACCTTGACATTGTTGTAAGAATGAACCTTGAAAATTTCAAGTCTCCAGCTATAATAGTATTGGATATATGTTGTTTATTAAATTTGGACTGGGTAAGTAGTTTAATGGAGATAAAATCAATTTTTTGCAAATTTCTTTCTTAGTTCGCGCTAACATGTTAAAACGAAGGTATCCTAAAAATTTCAAGTCTCTAGGTTTTATAGTTTGGGCTGTACGTTGATCAGTCAGTCAGGACATTGCCTTTATTATATATATATATATATATATATATATATATATATATATATATATATATTTATTTATTTATTTATTTATTTATTGGCTATTTTAATAAATTTTTTTCTTTAATTTCGCTAAATATTTTAAAAAGTTTAAAAATAATAAACAAATATATTTGAAATTATTTTTTAGCCATGAAAATGAAAGAATCTATTAACATTATACTTTTGAAACGAAGGTAAATAATAAACTGATATGTCGGTTTGAATAAATTTAATTTTTTTTAAGTACATTATTTGTGGTTAGTTATTGAATGTAATATAGTGTTACCACAGGTTGCTGAAGCAGGTTTATGTTCGGTATTACGGGTATTATATATATTTTTATATTATATTATTATTATATTATAATATAATAATTTATATTATATAAAATAATATATTATAGCAGGTGTATAATCTCTTGGCACACAAAAGGCATGCAGTTCAACGGATGAATAAAGATGGTGAATTTTAAAGGAGGTTTTGGATGGTCCAACATCTTTTGTTCACTGTGAATTTTGGGATTCCTGTTGATAGACAAACAGTTTCTCAATTATGTCATCCAAGTCAAAATCATTACTTGACGGAAAATCCACTTCATCATCATTAGTATCCACGCAGTCATCTGAAGGTTCTTCTTTATGTTCGGAGCTCACAGTTTCAAGTGAAGGACTTTCCGTGTAACAACACAAGTTGAAAGGTAGACTAGAGTAGGTAAGGGCGGGACACTGGTAAGCGCTTATATTTGAACCTATATTGGAAATATATATTGTTTGTCCCACGTCATATCCAACACCACCACATTGCAGACTGCATAGCGTAGGTAAATAAATGTACGCACAACCTGATGATAACTGAAACAGTACAAAACAATCAATTACTTCATGGATTTTTTTTTGTGTTTAACGTCCGACTATTGTCCACACTTGGGCTAATGCAGACGATGGGATGATTTATAGCGTATGAAAATGCCAAGCCGTGGCCGAGAATCGAACCCGGGTCCTCGGGGTGAAAGCCTAGTACGCTATCCACTAGACCACCGAGGCGGCAGTTCATAGAACAGTTAGCAAGTGACTGATATTGTGACGTATGTTTTCAATGTTTTGTTTAACTTTGTGGCGACTTCGACAGAGGGATTTGACATTTTGTATGACAGCTTGATGACGAAACAGTAACGTCAGACCTATACCTATAATAACATAATCTAACCTAACCTAACCTCACCATAACCTTACCTAACCTAACGTAACATAACCGTAACCTAACGTAGTCTTACCAAACAATAACCTCACCTAACCTAACCGAACCTAACCTAACCTCACCATAACCTGGTTGTGACTGATTGTTTTTATTGTTAGTTAAGAGAATAAAAATAGTGCAAACATGTGACTACCGAATATAAACGTAAGAGAATGTCGATTCTTATGAGAGCTTTGTGAGCGCTCGCTACTGGTGGCATCTTGCGGCAGTGTTTAACTACAGTTAAATAGACAATAGTACAGCCGGCTTTCTCAAACGTCTCCACCCTCTGTCCTTGCAGCTTGCAGGGTTTGTAGCGACAGATAGCCCAACTACTTGGACTTCAGCTGCTATTATCGAGCACGCTTTTTTGTAACGGTGGCTGTACTTTGGTCCGTTTATATTTAATGATATTACACAAACTTTCTCACTTTAAATAAAATGAATTGAATCAATTAAATGTTTAAGTATAGAAAAAACAAATATACCTAAACCTTATGAATAATTTATATATTAAAATTCATGTTGAAAAGCTGTAGTCAAAATAACAATCCGGGAATTTATTTTAAATAATTTGTATTACGACTTATTTTGCCGTTTAGTGGTCTATTTACTCACCTCGTAAAGGCTAACGCGGTTTGTATTAAACCGTACAAGCGGTTTTAGGTAAATTTTGTGTTTAAAAAATCACAAAATTTACCTAAAATATTATTTTATCAAGGAACGGAGTTAGTCTGCAAATTGCGGCGGTAGCCATAGAAAGTTTTTAATAATTGTAGTATTTTATGTCGCATAAAAACGAAGTGTTTGCGTTTGTGAGGTGGCTAAGTCACGTCACAACCTATAAGAGACATGTTAGGTTAGGTTAGGTGAGGTCATTGTTAGGTTAGGTACGTTAGGTTACGGTTATGTTACGTTAGGTTAGGTAAGGTTATGGTGAGGTTAGTTAGGTTCGGTTAGGTTAGGTGAGGTTATTGTTAGGTTAGATTACGTTAGGTTACGGTTATGTTGCGTTAGGTTAGGTAAGGTTATGGTGAGGTTAGGTTAGGTTATATTAGGTTAGGTGAGGTTATTGTTAGGTTAGATTACGTTAGGTTACAGTTACGTTGCGTTAGGTTATGTAAGGTTATGGTGAGGTTAGGTTAGGTTCGATTAGGTTAGGTGAGGTTATTGTTAGGTTAGATTACGTTAGGTTACGGTTATGTTGCGTTAGGTTAGGTAAGGTTATGGTGAGGTTAGGTTAGGTTCGATTAGGTTAGGTGAGGTTATTGTTAGGTTAGATTACGTTAGGTTACGGTTATGTTACGTTAGGTTAGGTAAGGTTATGTTGAGGTTAGGTTAGGTTCGGTTAGGTTAGGTGAGGTTATTGTTAGGTTACATTACGTTAGGTTACGGTTATGTTACGTTAGGTTAGGTAAGGTTATGGTGAGGTTGGGTTAGGTTCGGTTAGGTGAGATTATTGTTAGGTTAGATTACGTTATGTTACGGTTATGTTACGTTAGGTTAGGTAAGGTTATGGTGAGGTTAGGTTAGGTTAGGTGAGGTTATTGTTAGGTTAGATTACGTTAGGTTACGGTTATGTTACGTTAGGTTAGGTAAGGTTATGGTGAGGTTAGGTTAGGTTAGCTTATGTTAGGTATAGGTCTGACCTTACTGTTTCGTCATCAAGCTGTCATACAAAATGTCAAATCCCTCTGTCGAGGTCGCCACAAAAAACATTGAAAACACACGTCACAAACACTAAACACAATTACACAATTAAAATACACACCATACAATTCGGTTTGGCCAAACGATACGTGCATTCCGGACTCAACGACATGCGAGTTGCACCTATCGTTTGGCCAAACAAAATTTTAATCGTGAAATTGTGTTTAGTGTTTGTGACGTTTGTTTTCAATGGTTTGTTTAACTTTGTGACGACCTCGACGAGGGATTTGACATTTTGTATTACGGCCTGAAGATAAAACAGTACGGTTTCGAAACCGCGGTATCCTTTACGAGTTGAATAAATAGACCAATAAAATAGTTCATAATCATAATTATTTAAATTTATAGTACGTTGAAATAACTAAAGTCTATTTTAGTTTAGAATATAAACAAGCGAAATAAATATTACAGATATTTGCTACTTATTAATATTTCAATGGATCAGCAACCATTTTTAAACATAAATAGAATAAAAAAGCTTAGAATATTTAATGTATACATCTTAAAATTTCAGTACTAAAGATATCAACAAAAAAACAAAGACCGTAGGGACAGTGACCAGGGTTTAATTTGTTTTTTTTTTTTAATTAATTTTGTAATTGCTGTAATTTTGTTCTACTTTAAATATTTTACTCATATTTTAATTTAATTATGAATCTTAAATATAAACAAATTCTGTTGACCAGTTTATAAATAAACAGCTGGTTGGGCGACCAACTAAATTTCGATTTAAATACCCTCTACGATTCTGTGTTAAGAAATCAAAATGCCTGCAGTGTATTTGTTTATATTCTCTTTATTAGACAGTTTAGATCCGTTAACCGTTTGGTGGCCATTAAAACATGTGTTTTGTGATATGTAAATAACTATAATGTTTTAATAACTGACGATGGGATAGAGTCCCGAAACGCGTATTGAATAAGAGGTAAAAAAATCACAAAATTGACCTAAAATTTTATTTTACCGAAGAACGGAGTTAGTCTGCAAATTGCCGGTGGTAGCTGCAGAAAGTTTTTAATAATTGTAGTATTTGATGTCGCATAAAAACTAAGTGTTTGCGTTTGTGGCTGTCACGTCATAACCTATAAGAGACAGGTTTGGTGAGGTTATGTAAGGTTATGGTGAGGTTAGGTTAGGTTCGCTTAGATTAGGTTAGGTTATGTTATAGATCTGTGCCGCGCTTCTGAACTGCGCATCTCAAGGTTACAGACAGCAGTTACTGCCGTATACCCTTTGTGTTAACACCGATTCTTCGTCCTCATTAATTTGACTGTATAAATTATGGACTTAAAAAAAATAAAAACTAATTAAAATAAAAACGACAAGTTGTCGATTGATAATACGAATTTATATTTAAAAAATGTTAAAATTACCTTTAATTAGTATTCATGACTTCAAAAAAAAAACGGCTTTATAAATAATTAAAAAAAACTTATATTTTTGAAAACGAAATACCACATTGTATAGAAAAAGTATATTTATTAATAAAATTAATTTAAATGTAAATTAAAATTCATTTTTTAATGACATTCATTTTTCATTTGACATTTAAAACGCGTTCTTTACAAAGAGATCAGCCGTTACGTAAACTTAAACAAAGCAATGCTAAACAACACTACTACACATATTCTAAAATCAATATTGTAATTACAGGTATAATTCGTCTAAAAATACCTGGATAAAAGCGAAAAATTCAAAAGCACAGATTGCTCTCTCCAAGGATGTCATTTCACGTTCTGGTTGTCTTCTGGCAACTGAAAGGGACAAAGGGCCCCGTGCTAATCTTATAAAGTTTGCGTTTTTCAAGTTATCACCTCCGTCCATGTCGGCTTTGTGCACTTGCTAAGATAAAGCACACTTTAGTTGTGTCTATCTGGCCCGTTGTTAGAGTTGCTTTGTTGTTCACTCCACGTTGGCTCCCGGTTTGGTTAGTAGTAGTTAAGGTACTTTTAAGGGCAAGGGTAAAGTAACGATAAAATACTCCCTTAATTATTGATGCCTAACGCTTTGTTTGTAACTGTTGCTTTATAAATATTGTTAACATATAGATAATGATAATATTTATTTTTATTAATAGTAACATTTAAAATACAGTAATAGAATATTATTTTACTCCTATGAAATTCGTACTTACGTACCTGTGTGAAAATATTTAAAGACTATTTTGTTGCTATTAGAATTTATATAATGCAATTATATTACGTATATATATATATATATATATATATATATATATATATATATATATATATTGTGTTTAACGTACGACTATTATGCACACTTGGGCTAATGCAGACGATGGGATGATTTATAGCGTGTGAAAATGCCAAGCCCTCGCCGGGAATCGAAGCCGGGTCCTCGGGGTGAAAGTCCAGTATGCTACCAACTAGGCTACCGAGGCGGCTATATATATATATATATATATATATATATATATATATATATATATATATATATCAGAAGAAGATATCAGAAGAAGGAGGCTTCGGTTCTATGGACAAATCAGTAGACTCCCAACAACGAGACTTGCCAACAGAATCCTTAAGTATATACAAGGTGTCAAATCAACAACATCGTGGATCGCACAAGTCAGAATAGACCTACATGACGCAGGTATAGACTCAACAGATGTTGAAGACAGGCACGCATACAGGAGAAAGATGCTCGGTTGGAAGGTCCCAGAGAATGAAATCCCAAAGAGAGCAGGGGTAAAATGGACGGAGGAGCGGAAGAGGATCCATGGGGACAGGATGAGGGAGGTGTGGAGGATTAGAAGGAGCAAGACATGAGTCGGAGTGCTTTGCGTGATCCAACAGGGTCTATGCGCAAATAATAATAATAATAATAATATATATATATATATATATATATATATATATATATATTTTAACGCCCGACTATTGTGCACACTTGGGCTAATGCAGACGATGGGATGATTTATAGCCTATGAAAATGCCAAGCCCTCGCCGGGAATCGAAACCGGGTCCTCGGGGTGAAAGCCCAGTACCCTATCCACTAGGCCACCGAGGCGGCTAGTCCTTTATATATATATATATATATATATATATATATATATATATATATATATATATATATATCCTTAAAATAGGATCTAGAGGTCAGGATAGGTGCTGATTTTAAGCTCAGTGTTCGGGTATTACCATGTTAGCTACTTCAATACCTTATTTTTTTATTGAAAATTCACTAATAGCATGGAAAATAACTGTAATTAATTCTTTTTATATTCTTCTTTTCTGCTAGGATTATTTTCACTATGTTGAGTATAATGATCTGCCTTCCCTAGCTTCGTCAATTTTTCTTTTGTTGACGCGTTTCGGAGGACGTCCATCTTCAAAAACTATATCTATACTAAAGTATAGAAGATGGACGTTCTCCGAAACGCGTCAACAAAAGTAGAATTGACGAAGCTAGGGAAGGCAGATCATTATACTCAACATAGTAACTGCAATAAACTTTTGATGTGTATTGGGTAGGACGAAATATAAGTTATAATATATTTTCACGTACATGTACGTGAAAATTCCGAATATGAGTTTTCCTTTAAGCTTTACAAGCTTAACAGAAAACAAAATATTTTTATAATTTTCATGAGGCATTGGTTTAAAATTTTAATCGCTGGCTTACGAAAACACTTACAAGACACAAAAAAGTTTACTTTTTTACGGGAAACAATTGTTTTTTATCGCGGCACAAAACGTAATAGCGTTAGCGGTAAGAAAAAAGGAAAAATAATTTCTTGGTAATTGCCTAGAACACACAATCAGGTTACAACATAATCTTTTTTGATAAAAATTTTTTAGTAACTATAATAATTGGTAACAAATCCATGCATTTATTTTCAAGTAAATAACTTTGATACGTCAAATAAACTATCTCAACAAACAGGTGGGGCTTTGTCTTTGTAACACAACTTAAAGCAAGTTGTGTTACACAACTTAAAGCAAGGTGTTGCTTCTATCAGAGCCATATCGTTCCCTCTAGCTATGTTGTGGAGCTTAAAGAGCCGTAAAAGGCTTCGTATCTCCAACATATATATATATATGTAAAGAATAACATATTATATATGTTATATAATAATTATATAATTATAATATAATATATATAATTATATATATATATAATAATGTAAAGAACATATTATATATATATATATATATATATATATATATATAAAGAATAGCCCATTTAGAGGGCACGCTTAATCAACTTCTTAGCCCATGCTTCCTTCATTTTCCTTGAGTGGTTTACTCTGTCCTCTTGCGTCCACTCTCTTCCTCTCCTGCACGTGGGTCTTTTATTCTCCCGCAACTCAAGTTGCCGTATTGTACTTCTGCATATTGCTCTGTCTCCTATAATTTCTGAGTCTATTGCGTTGTTTGCCAGGTCCTTGTCCATCTCTGTGAACCAGGTTATCTTGTTCCTGTGCTTGTTTAATATTGTGAAGATCTGTTCAGTTAGTGTTCTCCATTCTGTATATGTGTCCGTAGAATTGAAGTCTTCTTTTCCTGAATACGTCTGTTATTTTTTCTATTTTGGAATAAAGCTCTCCATTTGACCTCTGTTTATATTCTAACCCTGTGTTACTCTTTGGACCCAATATGTTCCGTAAAATCCTTCTCTCCATCTTTCTATATATATATATATATATATATATATATATATATATATATATATATATATATATATATATATTTGTATTTAACGTCCGACTATTGTGCACACTTGAGCTAATGCAGACGATGGGATGATTTATATCGTATGAAAATGCCAAGCCCTGGCCGGGAATCGAACCCGGGTCCTCGGGGTGAAAGCCCACTACGCTATCAACTAGCCACCGAGGCGACTCTCTCTTCAAAATAACTGATCTATTGAATAACAGTTGCTGATTGACATTTTACCTTATTCTGATAAGGATGCCTTTTACAATTAACGAAAGTACTAAAATTGATAGTATTATAGGGAAAAAATGAAATTGTTAATAAAATATTTGAAAAAAGGGAATTTGAAGTTGGCAAGCACAATACAGCTCTGTCATTATCTGCTGAGTTTGCATTCACTACTCCAAACATGGCTGAGTTGTCTATTTCTTACGTGCAACAATCAAATGTTTACATTTCATGCTTGTAAATTATGGGTGGCCATCCAACTTTCATGCAAACACACAACTGTGTTGAACATGTATATCCAATATACAATCGATAAATCATGGGCAAAAATAGAACAAAAAAAAAGGTAAATGAAAGAAGCTCGGTTAATCAAAACTGACAATATTTATTAATTAATTATACACACACACACACACACACACACACACACACACACACATATATATATATATATATATATATATATATATATATATATATACATATACATATACTCATGTCAATATATATATAACATACATACATACATAAGGTGAAGCAAAATTTCCAAAAGTGACAAATTTTAATAACACTACTTAAACGAACATATCATTATGTAAATATTTTTGCAATATTTTTAATAATAAATAGTATATTTTATAGTATATATAGATATATATAGTATATATAAATATTATTTTTTATTTATTTATTTTTATAATAAATTTATTATAAAATTTATTTTTTTTAATAAATATTAAATTAACATTTTAATATCTATAATCCTTCAAATTACACTTAAATATAAAAATGAACACGGGTCTTTCAGAATGCAGTTCTGATAGTCCATTTTCTGCTGAAAATCCAATAATTAACCGTTGAAAGATCAGAATTTTAAGAATTTAGTTTATCGGGCTTACGGAATTGCTCTAACTGTTATTATAATTATACTTTGTGGACCACTAACTAGATTTCATTTCTGTAACTGATTTTATCCAAACAGCTGATTTTTAACAGCTGTTTCTTGTTACATTAATTCTAAAGTAATATTGACTGCGTAACGTACATATAAATCAAGCGTTACTAGTAGAACGTACAGTATAAAAAGAATATCACACATTCAGTTTATTAAGGAAAACAAACATTTTAAAAAACATACATTGAATATATTTTAAAATACTTTACGTTCGCCTAAACGTCAATCTGTATTTTTTAAAAATTGATTTAATTTAAATCTTTCAATAATATTTTTAAGATTATTGAATCATAGTTAATTGTGACTGACGTAATTATTTTTTTTAATCGTGGATTGTCAATCATGTTACAGATAATCAAAGGAACATAATTGTAAATGTTTTGTTAAAAAAGAAACGTATAACATCGGATATTTCGAATACATTTAAATGTTATTTATCTGTATGTGAGAAAATATGTGGATAGAAATTAGTGAAGAAAAAATAAAAATCATAAATCATGTTTCCTCTTCTTTTTCTTAATTACAACAATTTGTTCAAAAACACGACAAATTAGCTTACTGTTTGCAATATAACGCGAACCTTATTATAGCCTAACAGCTGTTCAAATTAAATCAGCTGATATTTACCAATATCAAACAACTGATCTTTTAATATAACTATCAAAATTAAATTAACGATTCATTTCTTACACTTAAATCGGTCAAACTTCTTCGTTGTTTACAACAATTAGTTCCAAAACACGACAAATTAGCATAGCTTACTGTTTGCAATATAACGTGAACCTTATTATAGCCTAACAGCTGTTCAAATTAAATCAGCCGATATTTACCAATATCGAATAACTGGTCTTTTAATATAAGTATCGCAATTAAATTAACGATTCATTCCGTATGCTTAAATCGGTCGAACTTCTTCGTTGTTTCTGTAGAGTAGTGGTTATCGCGTGACAGGGTAGTGGTAAACACAGACAATTTTTAAATATAATTTTAAAATTTAATACAAGACTTGCAACGCGCAAAATATACTGTTTTATATCAATATAAACGTGTTCGTCATGCATCACGCGTCACGCAAAATCCATGAAAACCAGCCCTAAGACATGTTAATATTTTCACATTATGTTGATTTGTAAATTTTAAATATATTCACTTGTTTAAAATGTTTGTTTTGTTTTTCCAGGTGTACAAACAACGGTTATAAGTAAATTAATTTATTGTTTTTTATTATATTCAATGTATGACATATATTTCGTTTTTTTTAATTGATTGTAACTGTTAAGTAAAATAACTCGTTTTTTATTTTTATTATTTTAGAATATCACTTTTAATTCGGTGTATTAATTGTCGTTCAGTTGACTGGTACAACTTGAAATCATTCTTCGATATCGTCAGGTACATGATGATCATCGTCGTGTTCTTCATATGGTTTTACACTGTCATATGGTTTTACACTGTCATATGGTCCTTCTTCGGGTTCTACACTGTCATACGGTTCAGGTAAGTATGGGCAGGAATTAACAGCGTTTATAATTGTAATAGATTTGTCAGCGCCCATACAACATACCAAATTGCAAAAGTAGTCGGGAGGCACAACTTCGTAAAATTCACAAACGTCTTCTAATGTAAGGCAATTGAGAATTGTTTCAAAGTCTTCCTTTTCCAGACAATTATATATGCAGCACAAGTTACACCAGCCGTATGTTTCAAACGCTTTGGCTACGTTTTCGGGGCCGTAAGCGTCCGCCATCATTCCCACTAAGGAGCCGATGTCGCAGCTGCAGCAGGCGTTACAACTGAACGATCCCGGGCTTGCGTAATTGCCGTTCCAGCACCCATAACAACCAGGATATCCTGTGTTACCGTAGTCGCTAGTATATTGGTACCCAGTATGGTACCCAGTATTGTGCCCAGGGTACCCAGTATTGTGCCCAGTAATGTACCCAGTATTGTGCCCAGTATTGTGTCCAGTATTGTACGTCCAGGAATTCATCAGAGCCTCCAAGGAGCAGAGGTCAATTGAAGGTCCGCATTGATAACAAGAGTTACCTATGCTAGAAGTTACGGATAGCTGGAAACAGAAAATAAAACGATAATTATTTTGTTATTCGCTACTATAAAATTAATATAATGATGATAGTTGTTGTCCTTTGAAATATTGTTTTTGTCGTGTATTTTTTTTGTGTTTAACGTCCGACTATTGTGCACACTTGGGCTAATGCAGACGATGGGGTGATTTATAGCGTATGAAAACGCCAAGCCCTGGCCGGGAATCTAACCCACGCTATCAACTAGGCCACCGAGGCGGCTAAATGTCGTGTATTCGGGTGTACATTACAACTTTTAACGTACATTACAATTTGTGTGAATATGTTATAACTCTACGTATTATTAGTAGTATTAACTATTAACGTATTAACTAGTAGTTCAAAGAAGAGTTAGACTTTGCAATAGATTCTAACTTATTATACAGAGCGCCTCCCGACAGCACCCGTAAATTTTTCCGCCAATTTAACCGGTAACAGTAATATTTACGAAAAATTTTATTGGAAATTGTAATTTTCTTTCTCCACGAAGCTGTAAATACGTTTTTGCTTTCAACTTTGAATCAGAGTCAGTCATCTCGAAACGGAAGTGAATGCGTGTAGACTTACATCTTTTGTGCTTTATACCTTCGTATCAAATTTCAAAACAATCGGCATCACGATTGATTGAAATTGCGTACATTCGTCGTCGTTACGTCAGAGGCCGTCATCTTGAAGGGAAAATAAATAGGGTTTCCCCTATTTATATTTCACATACATAATTTGGACTGTAATCAAAATATAATAATACCAAATTTAAAAACAATTTGGCCAAAGCTGCGTATACTCGTTTCCCTTAAAACAGACGCCGTTTTCTTGAAACAGACGAAATGGTGGGAAATCTTACACGTACATCGTTTGGGCTTCTTCCGAAATAATTTCTATCAAATTTCAAAACAATCGGTCAAAGCTTTCGGCCAAATTCGCTTTGCTCGATCGACGATAGTATAATCGACAAATCTAGAAACGGAAATACCCGCACCCATCATAATATTCACGTCAAACAGCTGTCTAACTTACATGATAGAAGCAAATTTATAAGAAAAATTATCTTGCAAATCTGGTATCACTGGCATTTTAGATATAAATAAATTAGAATTTTAAACTTTATATTACGTTTAAAAAGAAAATTAACAGTCCGCAGTAAAATTATTTTGTTAACTTAAACAGAATTTGACAATTTTAAATATTAATTTATGTGATTGGTATTATGACATATTCTTCCCGTCAGTGGTTTCGAAACTCTATAGTTTCATCTTTAGGCCGTTATACAAAATGTTAAATCCCTCTGTCGAGGTAGTCACAAAGTCAAACAAAACATTAAAACATACATCACAAACACAGCACAATTACACGTTTAAAATATTCATCATGAAATTCGGCTTGGCCAAGCTACACACGCGACTCGTACGTCGTTACATTCCGGACGTACGAATCAGCGTGTATACATTGGCCAAGCCGATTTTCATGATGAATATTTTAAACGTGTAATTGTGCTCAGTGTTTGTGATGTATGTTTTAATGTTTTGTTTGACTTTGTGACTACCTCGACAGAGGGATTTAACATTTTGTATAACGGCCTGAAGATGAAACTATAGAGTTTCGAAACCGCGGTAGCCTTATGAGGTGAGTGGATAGACCACTGACGGGAAGAATAGGTCATAATCCTAATCATTTGAATATGTGGTCCGGTGGCTGTGTTACAATAATGATATTCATTTATACAAGTTTTAACTCCTTATTAATACGATGGTTAAATCATCTTTTCAAAATAATATAAAGCAAAGTATTTGAATTTGTTTAATGTTAAATAAAGACAGGATGTTTGATTTTTTCCATAATCGTAAAACAAAACCGAACTGGTTTAAAGAAATTGAAAAAGACCTAATAGAATTAAAAATTACAGAAAATTCACTGCTTGACCAAACTGCTAAGATAAGTACCAAGGACGAAAGAATAAGATTCCAAGATAAAACCAAAATAAGACCTAAACCTGTCATTTCGGAAGAGGAGAGGAAAAGAAGATCGGAAAGAATGAAGAGCTACTGGGAACAAAGAAAAGTACAGCGCGCAAGAAATGATTGATTCAGCGTACCCCAAAGATGGTGAAACGAAAAGAAGAAGAAAGACAGGATACAATCTAACATAGTGGGTTTATTTGTTTTAGTAAAGACATTGCTTCCAAGCGAAACAACATGCTCAGAATTATAGAATTTGATTGTTATTGTATATCTATGTGAGGGTTTCAGTAATTGTTTATTATACTGTCGCGATGAATTTGAAAAATTTCCTGTAGCAGGTACATTGACAGCATTTACTTTTCATATCTGAATTTACTGATTTTTAAAAATAAAATTCCTAAAACAGTATTATTTATTCATTTTTTGTGTTTGCAAGAACGTTCAGATTTACATTGTTCGTGTAACACTTTAAGTTTTGCTTCATAATCATGATACATTTATACAAAGTATATTTCTTCTGAAGAAGTTTGAGTTTATTTTAGCCGCCTCGGTGGCCTAGTTCATAGTGTACTGGGCTTTCATCCAGGACTTGGCATTTTCATACGCTATAAATCATCCCATCGTCTGCATTAGCCCAAGTGTGCACAATAGTCGGACGTTAAAAAAAAAATTGAATTTATTTTAACCCTTTGCGAATGGTTTTTAGTTGTTAATAATATGAGCGTCCTTAAAATCTGCATTTAGTTGATCTTGAATAATTTAAATAGTTTGTTTATATTTATTGTTTAAATAATAACACCATTTTTTGAAGGTTATACGTAGCAACGCAAATCATATGTTCTTTACAGTAACATAATTTAAGATTCTTTTTCAATTTTTCAGTTCACACGTTGTCTAATAATAAAATATATCACAATCTGTAATTTTATTAAAGTGAATTTTAAAGCTCCAAACGTTTTACATTTAATTTTAATAAATTTCAAAATAAACTAAAATACGGGTAATTTTCTGTAATTTTTAATTAGTAAAACGTTTGAGTTTATTGCAATATTACGTCACCTTAACAATTGGAAAACTATTTTTCACCGTTTCATTTACACAATTCAAGTTTAACTGGTGGGGGGTGGTTTCACCTCTCGAATTAAAGGCACCAATCACTGCGTTTCTTCCGAGGTAGACGAACAAAACGGATAAAAGTATAAAAACATTTTGACAGGTTCATTTGTATTGGTTAAAATTGCATTACCTGTATCAATGCGAACAGCGCCAGAGCACAGACTCCTATATGAAAAGTTCCCATTTCGTCAAACGCTCGTCTTCTTGGCTAATGCTCTGACCCATTTACCCGGGGCCAGTTTTATACTGTTTAGGTTTTTCGAGTTATCAGCCGCGTCCTGGTTTTGCTTTGTGCGTTGCAAAGATAGAGCACACCTTAAGTTGTGTCTATCGTCCCGTAGGTTGTCTCTTGTCACTATGCTTTGTTCTCCGTTCTTCGTATCTTACTAATTACTTAATACAGAAAATTTGTCATCAAACAAAGACCTTCGAAGACTCTGGTTTTTTAATAACTCTTTTCGGAATATTTCTTTGTGCTCCGGGTTTTTATTTTGAATGTTCGATCCTATTACTGTAACGATATAAAACAATTGAAATTCTTGATAAAAGTTTTTAAAAAATACGTTACTTAGATATAATCCTAAGCCTTTTCTGACTTCAAAAGAATTTTAAAACGAGTTATATTCAGGAGCTGTAGAAGATAAACGGGTTTTTTATATACGTTACAGTCTAGTAGGGTTTTTAATTCCACGCGCTGGAAAAACCAAAACGTGCAAGGACAAATTTCTGTCTCACTCGTTGTCTATTCGTTACGACAAAATGCCAAATTTGGCACCAAATTTAATTTAAACATTTATATTTGTTAATTACAACGTTTAGTGCGTTTTTGTGCTTCCTCAAGCATTCCTTTCCCTGTTTTAAACAATATGGCGGCACTCATTTATTTTAAAAAAATTAAATTTCTAAGAGTCCTAAAGTACAAAATGTTTGACCAACTCACAATGTTACTAAATGATTTTTTTCGTGTAAAATGTTAGTTGTACAGTTAAAATATCTTAACTCCAGCTTCGGTAGTTGGAATTTTGGCCAAACAATATGACTTCTTCTTTCATCCGGATCACCCACTTTGGGGTACGCCAAATCAATTACTTTGATGTGCGTTAGCCGCCCTCCGCTGTATCCAATACTGCTTCATTCTATCCGAGGCTGCCTTCCTTCTTTCATCCGAGACTGCCCCGCCCCTTTTAGATGTTGGTTTTTCTTGGAACCTTAGGTTTTCATTATGTAAAAGTTTTCGCAGTTTAAGTACATCGTCAATCATCTCATCTGATATCGCCAGCTCAGTTAAGTCCTCCTGGACCCTTCTGGACTCTTCGTTTTCCGATCTCTGAAGAAAGCAAAGATCCGCCTAGTAAGTCTACTGCTGTTCATCCTACTAATATGGCCATAAAAACTAAGTCGTCTTTTCCTCATGCTATCTGAGAGTCTCTCAATTTTGAGATACAGGTTTTTATTAGAAATCAACTTTACTTCATTATTTCTAAAGTTTTGGCCCAATATCTTCCTTATTAACAATATGACTTATTTAATAGAAAAAAATAATTATACTACCAATAACAATAACTTCTCTCCATAGGGCGGCCAAATGGGAGAGTTTAAGAAGCTAAGCCTTGTTCCGAGGATGTTATTTTGAACAAGGTATGTAATGTATACAAAAATTACAAAGTTCAGTTGGTGACAAGACGATTAATAATATGAGCTAACCTAAATATGAGCCATAAGAAAATTTGTAATGCAAGGGGAGTTAGAGAAACCATTAATGTATTGTAGATCAGTATTTCATAGGCCACTTTGTACGAAACTCACTAATATTATCTCAGAATGGCTCTGTACCATTGGATTTTTTTTATTATAGACCTCTCACTTTGATTTGTTGTTAAAAGAAAAGGAAAAGTTATGCAATTACACGGTCAATGGTTTTATTCTGATAAATTACGTATGTAATAATTTTTTAAATTATATCTAATTTTTTTAGAGTAATATCTTTAAAAAAAACAGTTTTTCTGAGTACTTTCGCTGCTGTTAAAAATCAAGAGTTGTAGCAATAAAACATTTCTTATGCAGCGATTGATTACAACACTTTTGTAAACGCTATGAATTGGGATTTTTGTATACATTATTTGCTCATTTAATAAGTTTTTTTTGAAGAATGTTTAATTTTGTAATTACTGAATGTCTTGACATGTTTTTTTTTCACATAACCGTAGAAATTTCATTAGTCTGTACGTGCTAGAGATTAGTTTTTTTCAAAAAGCGGTATTTTAAAAACTGAATTAATAACAAAAGTTATAAACCTCATTGGAGGATGTACAGTCTGGGTCTTATTATCTTGTGGCCTAGCGACGTCAAATAACCAACGCGTGAAGTTGATTGACAAATGTCAAAAAATTACTAATTATCCGTTTTTGTTTACTTTAGTAAGTAAAAACCGTAAAGGTTTCTCGTTTTTCGATCTATTTAGAGCAACCTTGGCTCCATTTTCGCAGGCTTACGTATAAAAACTTTCTGAGAAAAAAGACGTTTTTATAAAGTTATATCTTGATGGTATACAGCTTCGGACTTCTCCATCCGTTCGATTCTTGGGTCTAATACTCGACGAAAGGCTCTCGTGGAGCCCTCACGTGCGTGATTTAAAATTACGATGTAATAAAATCCTCGATATGTTGAGGGTTCTTAGTAGTTCTCGATGGGGCGCTGATAGGACCAGTATGTTGATGTTTTATCGTGCTGTAATTCGTTCGCGAATTGATTACGGCAGCATTGTATATTCATCTGCTAGACCATCGATTTTAAAGAAACTAGATCCCGTTCATAACTCTGCAATCTGTCTTGTTTCGGGTGCTTTCTGTTCAAGTCCCGTCGTGAGTATTCTTGCCGATGCTGGCGAACCATCACTCTCTCGTCGGAGACAGCAGTTACAATTAAGTTACGTATGTAATATATTATGTAAACCATGGCATCCTGCTTATAATACAATTTTCCACAATCAGTTACTCCAACAATATGAATCCCGACCGCACGCTACAGCTTCTGTTGGCATTAGAACAACCCGTGTTTTTGAAGACTTGCTTATTGAACTTGCCAATGTTTGAAAGGTCCTTTTGTCTAGTCCCTCCATGGATAATGAATATGCCGACCTTTGACTTCTCCTTGTGTACATACCTGAAAGACAACAATCCTAACATTGTGTATCAACGTGAGTTTTCTCGACTGACTAATTCATATCCATCTGCTAAACTTATTTTCACAGATGGTTCTAAGATCAATGATAATGTTGGGTGCGCTTTTTACTCACTGGACGAAACATATAAGTATGGATTACCCTCAATTTGTAGTGTCTTTACAGCCGAACTCTTTGCCATCTTAAAGGCTCTGAACACTATTGAATTCGATAGTTTGCATTAAGTAGTTTGTTCTGATTCAAAAAGTGCCCTCCAGGCAATTCGGGATATGTATTCGGTAAACCCTCTGGTTCAAGATATTCTGTGCTCTGTCCATAGACTTGAACTACGAGGTTCAAGAGTATCTTTTATCTGGATTCCTGGTCACTGTGGAATATTTGGAAACACTGTAGCGGATAATGCTGCAAAGGAAGCAACTTTTCTGCCGCCATGCACTCAACGTGTAATCTTGTCTGACTTTCTTTGTCACGTAAAACATTTAATTCTTCTACAGTGGGAAAATGAATGGGCAGCTACAAGCAGTAACAAATTGAGGGTAATTAAAAATACTGTTCGTCCTTGGGGGTCGTCAATACGTGCAAGTCGTAGAGAAGAGGTGATCACCCGCCTTCACATTGGTTACTCCATGTTAACGCATGGTTTTCTGATGGAACGCGGGGACCCACCTGAATGCGAGTTCTGTAGGGAAACCATCACAATAAAACATATATTGCTCGATTGTGATGGTTTCCAAAATGTGCGTGTTATGTGTGGTCTGAGCAACTGTTTGCAGACGATGTTGGGAGATAGTGCCTCGGCCGTTGACCAGGTTCTAGACTTCCTTCATCGTCTGAATGTTTTAAATAAAATTTAATTTATGTATTTGTTATTTCTTGTGTTATTTTATTTATTTATTTTATCTAAATATTTCTGTTATGTTTATATATACTTTTACGAATTGTTATTAAATTTTATTCATTATTCATTGTTATTTAGTTCTTAAGTATTTATTATTGATATAGTTATACCTGTTATTTTAAATTTTGTTTAATTTATTTTTACTATTATAGTTTGTTGTAGTTTTATTTTTATATATAAGTAAATTTTGTTAATTCCTTTTTTTATACCTTCATTTTGCGTGACGGCGATGATAACCTTAACGGTTTTTCGCCGGGAAAAAATTATAAAGTTGAAATTTGCTGTCTTGGCTATTAAGAGACCGCTAAGAGATTTCTTAAGATATTGTTTTGGTACACCGGTTCATTTTGGACTTTAGGGGTGTCACACAAAAAGACTTTTTCAAAAATTTCACCCCCAAAAAAATTAAAACGTTGTGTTGTCGTTTTATAAATGAAGACCATTACTGAAATACTTTACCAATTTGTAATCAAGAGTCTTCAATGTTTTTAGATTATGTTCAACTCGGGTTTTAGGTTATGTTCGGAGGTCAATAGCTTCCAAGTCCCGGAGTCAAGATTCGCAGAGATGTGGGTGACGACGAAGATGAATTTATACAATTTTACAGCGAATTACCAATTCACTTATTCAGTTTTACCTATTGAATTAATAAGCCGCTTCGGTGGCCTAGTTGATAGCGTACTGGGCTTTCACCCCGAGGACCCAGGTTCGATTTCCAGCCAGGGCTTGGCATTTTCATACGCTATAAATCATCCTATCGTCTGCATTAGTCCAAGTGTGCACAATTGTCGGACGTTAAACACAAAAAAATTGAATTAATTACTTCAATTAATGAAAAAGTCACACTGGCAAATTTATACCGTAGTACTAATTAATCAACGAGTACTTTGTGTGCAATTTCACTAACACTTGACTCTTGGCTATAATTTATTATTAATAAAGATGACAACGACAATTGTGAAGCGACGTGGATAGTGTCAAAAACCTATGAAGAACTATTTTCTCAATAGCTCTATTTTACTGTTTTATATTCCATCCTTTTTACTGTACTCAAATTCGCTTGATCAATTTTAAGTGAATTTCCGTTAAGTTGAGCTAACCGAAGGTTATTTATTTATTTATTTATTTATTTATTTGTAGGCGAAAAGCACATTGAGGCTATTATCGCCTCCCTAAATGTAAATGTGAGTATAAAGTGTTAAATTCGTATTCTTTTTTTCGTGTTTAACGTCCGACTATTGTGCACACTTGGGCTAATGCAGACGATGGGATGATTTATAGCGTATGAAAATGCCAAGCCCTGACCAGGACTCGAACCCGGGTCCTCGGGGTGAAAGCCCAGTACGCTATCAACTAGTCCACCGCCTCGGCTGTGTTAAATTCGTAAGTGTAGTGTTGTAATTGTAAGTGTGTGTTAGACTCGGGTACCGCGAGGCACGTCTAAATCCTCTAGTCTGCACCCCCTGCGGGGATCCGAAGGTTATTTTTTATATTCATTCGTAACCAAAATCATTGTTTTTTGTATTTTAATTCGAAAAACACATTGAGACTATTATCGCTTATCTCACATTTTTGAAGCCTCTAACCTAGACACAATGTATTTTAAAACATACTTTTTTATTTCAGGTGAAAATATTTTGCAGTAAAATACAACGAGATGAACTTTATCGGAGAATAAAAAAGGGCAAATACAGCACAGTCTAGGAGAAATTGTCAAGCGAAAGAAAAATTTAAAGGGAAAAGGAAGTGCAAGCTTCTGCAAAAACACAGTAACTACGTGGAAAATCACCAGTTATAAATGGGGGGGGGGCTAAATACTCTGAGAATCCAAGAATTTATGAAAAGATTTGGGCTAGACAATGCGCTGTAATTGAGCATCTCAGGAATATAAGAAAGGATTACAACATATCTACGAAAGTAGCAGTGTAATTCATTCATTCATTCGCATGCTTCACTAAAGCAAGGGTAGTGTTCATTTTCAGTGAAGTCGCAGATTTCTTTGTCGTAACACCAATTCTGTGCTAATTCACTACACTTATATGATGTTTCCAAGTAAAATATTTAAGTTATAACGTTAAGCACCCACAGGAAACACACGATTTTTTTGTAACAAAAGGTAAGATAGTTTACCAATAATGTGAGCTATTAAAAACCTGACAAAGAATTTAGAAGAAAAGGACAAATATAGTAAGAATGGGGTATACAGAATACAGTGTGGATGCGAGGCAGTGTACATAGGACAAACGGGACGAAAATTTAAAGAACATGTAAGATCATTCAAACACGGCAAAAATGATTGAAATTATGCGTCACATTTAATAAAAGAGGGACACATACCTCGAGAAATATAAAACTCAATGAAGGTACTACATATGGTAGAAAAAGGAAGACGTATGAACATTTTAGAGAAATTGGAAATTTTTAAATCTAAATTAAAGGGAGAAAACATAACAAATGAACAGATATCGTCGCAAGCAGATATTACGTTTAAAAATCTAAAAATTTTCAAAAATTAACAGTAGGGACGACCGTTGAAGAGAAAGTTTGAAAGGAGCCTATCAGAAGCGAGCGAAAACGTATGATTTTAAAGAGCCAGTCAGAAGCGAGCATGTCAGGTTTAATATACACTGTTGAATAGAGGAGGGGTACGTGGTGGAGATAGAAAATTATAAATAGGACGGGCCATGATATTGGTGACCAGTATAGATATAGTTTTTGAAGATGGAGGTGCTCCGAAACGCGTCAACGAAAGTAGAATTGACGAAGCTAGGAAGGCAGATCATTATACTGAACATAGTAATTAAAAAACCTATTTGGTTTTTGTTATCTAACATTACCTTTAATAGTTTTTTAAATTTAGGAAGGATTATAGCTTTATCATGTTGAATAAATTAGCATTTAGTTGGTAAAAATAAACTTTATTTCAAAAGTAACTACTACATTGTGTGAGGAGTATATATATATATATATATATATATATATATATATATATATATATATATATATATATATATATATATATATATATATATATGTATAGCTTTTTGCTTATATATATATATATATATATATATATATATATATACCTAGCGTGACATTAAATGAAAACTTATAGTAATGTAAAAAATAAACAATCAACAACATTCACCAGTAAGCACTACCATCCAGACTCCATTTTCTCTTTGCTGTAGTTTAATTCTCCAACTATTCGGGATATTGGGTGTTTGATTCCAACAATATTCTGGACACGGCATGCAGTTATTTTCCGACTGTACGTCATAATTTTTGTTGCAATTCGTCTTTTCAATTTTGTGGCTCTGACCCTTTTCATCTTTTTCGGGACTTGTATTCCTACTGTCGTCAGCATTTGGCTTTTTGTCTCTGTCGGAATTTCCATGTTCGTCATGTCCTTTGGTTTTTTGGTGAACACCTTGGTAGAGCTGTGATTCTTCTTCGTTATCCTGGAAATTAAAACGATTTAGGTGGTGATTTTCATTATATTCGGTATTATGTTTTCCATATTCTTCATCTTTTTCGATTGGTTTCACGTCCGGTTTTTGGTCATCATTTTCATTAGGTAATGTCTTTCTTTTTTCGTTTTTATTTGTTTCTTCATCACCTTCTTGTTTTGGTTTTATATGTTCTATGGGCTTTATTTTTCCATCTTCGTAAGGCCCTTCTTTGGTATTTTGATGACCATCTTCCTCAAAATTTTCGGGAACATTTTCATGTTCTTTAACTTTTTCGATTGGTTTCACGTCTGGTTTTTGGTTATCACTTTCATTAGGTAGCGTTTTTCTTTTTTCGTTTTTCTTTGTCTTTTCATCACCGTGTTGTTTTGGTTTTATATGTTCGATGGGCTTTATTTTTCCATCTTCGTAAGGCCCTTCTTTGGTCTTTTGGTGACCATCTTTCTCGTGCTCTGAGTTTTCGTCCATGGAGTGTCCCAAGTTTTTAACTTTGTTATTCTTGAAATGTCTCTGGGGTGGATTTTCATTATTGTTGGGATTATATTTTCCATATTCTTTAATTTTTTCGATTGGTTTCACATCTGGTTTTTGTTTATCACTTTTATTAGGTAGCGTCTTTCTTTTTTCGTTTTTCTTTGTCTTTTCATCACCGTATGTTGTTTTGGTTTTATATGTTCGATGGGTTTTATTTTTCCATCTTCGTAAGGCCCTTCTTTGGTCTTTTGGTGAATATCTTCCTCGTACTCTGAGATTTCCATGGACGGTTCCATGTTTTTAGATGGATTTTTATAATCTTCTGGATTTGGTTTTTTATCTTCAGGGATTGGTTTCACTTCTGGTTTTTGGTTATCACTTTCATTAGGTAGCGTCTTTGTTTTTTCGTTTTTATTTGTTTCTTCATCACCGTGTTGTTTTGGTTTTATATGTTCGATGGGTTTTATTTTTCCATCTTCGTAAGGTCCTTCTTTGGTATTTTGGTGAATATCTTCCTCGTGCTCTGAGATTTCCATGGACGGTTCCATGTTTTTAGATGGATTTTTATAATCTTCTGGATTTGGTTTTTTATCTTCTTCAGGTTTTTCGATTGGTTTCACTTCTGGTTTTTGGTTATCACTTTCATTAGGTAGCGTCTTTGTTTTTTCGTTTTTATTTGTTTCTTCATCACCGTGTTGTTTTGGTTTTATATGTTCGATGGGTTTTATTTTTCCATCTTCGTCAGGCCCTTCTTTGGTCTTTTGGTGATTATCTTCCTCGTGCTCTGAGTTTTCCATGGACGGTTCCTTGTTTTTAGATGGATTTCTATAATCTTCGGGATTTGGTTTTTTACCTTCTTCAGGTTTTTCGATTGGTTTTACATCTACTTTTTGCTTATCACTTTCATTCGGTATTGTCTTTCCATTTTCACTTTGCTTTGTTTTTCCATCATCGTCAAGTTGAGGCTTTTCACGTTCGACGGGCATCACCATTCCGTGAGAATCATGAATTTGCTTTTCATCTACTGAACTCGTCTTACGATCTTCATGTAACACTGGTTTTCCGTTCTTATCCGTTTGTTTTACATTATCCTCGGGGTTAAAGTTCTCATTGTCGCCTAGATACATTCTATTATCTGCATCAAGTGCATGTCCGGTATCTTGGTAGGATGTCCCGCTGCATTGTGTATTTAAATTATTTATATGTTCACAACCGTTTGTATTGCAACCACAAATACATAAATATCCGCATTGACAAGGGATACATATGCATGAAGGTGTGCAACAGCTTTCAGTACTCAGAAGTTCGGGGCATGAATTGTGTTCTGGTGTACATCCTTCAGACTCACAACTGACATAAGTAGAGGAATTATGACAACCAGGTACTCCCAGCCAAGTCCATCCAATAAGCGACTGGAAACAAAAGATCAAGACAACAGCATTAACATTTTCTCCATTACCTAACCTTTTAGACATATCCAGCATAAGTTCAAGCTTATTTTTTGTTTTGTCGGTTTAATGTCTACGTATGAATTCCTTTTACTTCAAATTTGGTACATTCTGCGATACTATACATTACAAAAACATGTAGAAAATGTAAAATTATTATATTATGACGCCAAACTTATGATTCTAGTAGGATGTGTTGACACAATTTTTTATAATCCAGTAATACATTGCTTCTATACGACTGATTCCGTCAGCAAATAGCATAAATTAAAGACATATTATATAGAGTCACTGGATATGCAAGTTTATATTTAAAAATAACTATTTATATTTCATAATACATCAGAAATATAATAAATAATAAAATTTTAACATCAATGATCTCTGTCAGAAAAGCAAATTGATTTTTTATTTCTTTGTATTTTTTTCTTAATGCACTAAAATTTGCTTTAACGGGAAAAAATTTCAAGTTTGTAGTACAAAAGGAATAAACAATATTTTATAACATAGGAACGTTTTCATAACATTCCTATAAAACATTATTTTATAACATAGGAAACACAAATTTCATAGAAATCTAATATACACATTAAAAATGTTTCTATAATTTTGAATTTGGCACATAGAATTTTGTCACTATTTTTTACAATTTTCTTGCTCTGTAAGGGTCTATTGATGTCGTATACCACACGTTTCCTTAAAGGATGGTTGGTATGGGAAACGCGTGCAGACTCAAGGCGGACTAACATGCCTCCATGTTGTGCAGAGTAAAAAGGATTGATAGTCCTGTACAAGGAACTTTATCAATATGACTGACGTTTTGGATGCACATTTATCCAAAGCCAAGATGGAATCGCATGGCTCACCCTTAGTATGCGGGGTCTGAATACCGCGCCACCTCCAGTTTTACTTAGCCTCACTTAGCTCTCTATGGGTGGACGTCACCATTAAGATTATTACTAGAGGAAGAGATAATTCAACCCCAGGCACTGCGATCGATTGACCTATTTTGCAACTTACCTCTTAAAATACCTAGTTCAGCAGATTAGTGCCCCTAATAAGTTCCAATAACCCACTGACTAGCATATTCTGCTGAAGATCCCTAGGATCTTGGAAACCAAAAACCCCTAGCCTCCTACTAGCAAGAGCCTCAATCATAAATTATGTAACTTGCAGTTTCCTTCTCCTTCCTGCACAATCTACACACGGTTTCTCCGTGGTATACACCTATCCTGTTCATGTGCACCCTCAGACCACAGTGCCCTGTTATAAGCCCCATGATCCTCCTGTGTTGGAAGCCACCATACTTCCCTAGCTATATGTGGGACCTAATGGTAGCTACCCCTAAAAAACAAAAACATAAAGGAACATATAGAAATAAACTTTGGTATATCCAACTTGGAAAAGAAGGGAACTGGGGTTGCATTTAATCCTGTCAAATCCATCAGTGAAACAGAAGGAGACTGGGGTTTCCTTAAACCTGTTGAATCTACCAACGGTGAATTCTAGGATACTTTTGGGATGTTAGGCAGATCCACCAAACTTGCGGTATAAGAAGGAAATAATTCTGGCTAACTTGGGGAAGTGGCCATCAGAAGTGAGAAATTTGGAAGGAGAAAACTGTGTTTGCACTCAATTCTGTGGAATCCACCACTGTAAATCACAGCAGGCTGTGGGGATTCTGGGCAGACCCACCCAACTTGTAGTAGAAGAAGAAAATAACTTTGGACAACTTGCAGAAGTGGACCTCAGAAGTGAGAAATTTGGAAGAAGGAAACTGTGTTTGCACTCAATTCTGTGGCAGAAAATAACTTTGGACAACTTGCAGAAGTGGACCTCAGAAGTGAGAAATTTGGAAGAAGGAAACTGTGTTTGCACTCAATTCTGTGGAATCCACCACTGTAAATCACAGCAGGCTGTGGTGGTTCTGGGCAGACCTACCAAACTTGTAAAAGAAGAAAATAACTTTGGACAACTTGCAGAAGTGGACCTCAGAAGTGAGAACTTTGTAAAAGAGTAAACTGGGTTTGCACTCAATCCTATGTTTGCACTAATATTGTAAATCACAGCAGGCTGTGGGGATGCTGGGTAGACTCCAACTTGAGATAGAAGAAGTGAAAGATGAGATCAAATATCTCAAAGTCAGTAAACCTTTCTTGAAAAATGAATCAGTAAACATCAAGTGAATCTTGGAAGCAGAAAACTTATCACGAATCAATCCACGGATTGGATTTTTCCTCAGACGAAAGAGATTGTGATCTGACAGGAGTATCCCAAAGGCTGAAGAGGCTGATGAGAAAATGTACTCCGTGATTGAATGTCAGCCAGGTGAAGGACATAGTTAGATGTGGTGTTGGCTAGATCTGTGTTCTATATGAAAAGGTCTGGATTCTGAAACCTTGAGCGAGATTCCACCAGATGAAGTGTCTGAGCTAAGGGTAACTCAGAATGCAAGAGAATTCAGGCACTGTGACCTGAGGGTTCACATAAATAGGATAGGAATTCAAGGGTGTTTGGCTTCCAGGACCCTTAAGACCTCTAGCATAATAAATAGTATGGGTGAACCCTGACTGAGATACCAGTCTGTCGAACTATTAACCAAAAGACTTAGTTGTACAATAGGTCTTCACATCTCAGTACCTGGTGCTTATAATCTCTTTACCGCTAGTGTTTATTCTAATCTAACCTAATCAACGCCTTTATTGACGTTTAAACATAGTTTTAATTTAAACTATATCAGTTATATAACTTAATATTTAAAAGTCACTACAAATTTTGTGATCAAATATGGCAAATTTAACGTACAAAAAATATTTGTAACACAAAATCAACTGCATATTGTTATAAATACTTAAATGAACACTTTTAAAGTAGTTTTAATCCGAATCGAGTGAATGCTAAACTGACATACTTTGGTCTATTTTTGTGAAAATATTATATAAGAAAAGAAATTTAAAAAAAAGTAATTCGGAAAAGTGCGTATCAGCTGTTACGTATTCAAACTCTCAACGTCACAACTCTTCTGGCAGAGTGAAACAATTTTGTATTCTCAGAATAATTATTACGTGTGACTGCATAAGATACTTACATTACCAAACGCAAATAATAACAGAACATAGTCCCACATTTGTCTTCTTCCTGTCTTCCCTGAAACTGAAGTGAACAAAGTATGAAACAAAGTTTTTATAGTTTTCCATATACATTATCATCTGAATTGTACAGATGTCCCTTCATGAATAGCTGTTTTGAAGATAGAGCACACCTAAATAGCATTTATCTAGTTATGAGCTCATTTTTGTTATTGTTTCTTTCATTGTTTTTTGTCATTGTTTCATTTTCGAATAAAACGTCAATATATATTTTCATGTAACCTAAGTTGAAATTACTTTTATTCGTGTCAATACAATCCCATGTGGTTGTTCCTTTTTTTACTGTCGGTTTCGACGGTCGGCCCTCATCACCTGTTCTGAAGATAACGGCAGTCCATCGAAACCAGTAGCCAATAAATAAAGTAACCAAAAATAAATAAGCCTTATTTTGGTAAACATGCAGTGTAGCCTGTCCTATATTTTTTGATATATTTTTTTACTAAAACGCTTTATTAGATGCCCAAAAGCAATAATGCAAAATATAAAAGCGCGGAAACTACGAGAAGTACGATGAAAGTCGAAAATAAAAGTGACCAACATAACCTCAAAATTGCTACAGCGCGAAAGTCAGTAAGTGTTGTAGATCGGTAAAACGATAAAAATACGTTTTACTATTTTTACATACTAGAAATAGACTAGCTGCACCTATTGAGAGAATTTAGACGTCCCTCGCGGTACACGAGTCTAACACACACTTACACTTACAACACTACACTTACGACTTTAACACTTTACACTCACACTTACATTTAGGGAGGCGATAATAGCCTCAATGTGCTTTTCGCCTTAAAATAAAAAAAAATGTTGCGTGATGAACCTGACATGGTTCTTAGACCTAACACAGTTGTTGGGTAATAAAAAAACTTTTCTTTAAAAAATACCTAACTGACACGGTTGTTGAGTAATAAAAAACCTTTATTTAAGAAACAACTAACTAACATGGTTGTTGGGTAATAAAAAACCTTTCTTTAAAAATACCTAACTGACACGGTTGTTGGGTAATAAAAAACCTTTATTTAAAAAATACCTAACTGACACGGTTGTTGGGTAATAAAAAACCTTTATTTAAAAAATACCTAACTGACACGGTTGTTGGGTAATAAAAAACCTTTCTTTAAGAAACACCTAACTGACACGGCTGTTGGGTAATAAAAAACCTTTCTTTTAATATACCTAACTGACACGGTTGTTGGGTAATAAAAAACCTTTCTTTAAATAACCTAACTGACACGGTTGTTGGGTAATAAAAAAAACCTTTCTTTAAAAATACCTAACTGACACGGTTGTTGGGTAATAAAAAAAACCTTTATTTAAAAAATACCTAACTGACACGGTTGTTGGGTAATAAAAAACCTTTATTTAAAAAATACCTAACTGACACGGTTGTTGGGTAATAAAAAACTTTATTTAAAAAATACCTAACTGACACGGCTGTTGGGTAATAAAAAACCTTTCTTTTAATATACCTAATTACACGGTTGTTGGGTAATAAAAAAACCTTTATTTAAAAAACACCTAACTGACACGGCTGTTGGGTAATAAAAAACCTTTCTTTTAATATACCTAACTGACACGGTTGTTGGATAATAAAAAACCTTTCTTTAAAAACACCTAACTGACACGGATGATAGGTGAAAACCCTATTTAATTAAAGTAGTTACTAACCTTGTAATAAATGTGATTGTGACGGATATATTTCATCCGCTGATTTGTAGAATTGGTGAATTCTTTGCTTATACAGTGCTACCCCGGCTACGGTCGACCTGGACAACGGTCATATCGTACAACGGTCTAATTCGCGGAATGAAAAATGATCCGCATAACAGTTTAGTTTCGGTGGGGGGGAATTTATTCCTTTTATCCGAAAGTAAACCGAAAGTGCACGTTGTAAGCGTTTATAATAAATACGAAATTAACATAAACCTTCATAATAATTGTTGTTAATATTGCTAGTTTTTAAAAACACAACGTGAAACTTATTATGGCCTATCAGCTGTTCGATGAAATCAGCTGATCGTTACGAATTATTATAAAACAGCTGATCTTTTACCATAACTACAGTAAATAACATCTAACGTATTTATTTCTTTAATCAAAACAAGATATTTGTAAACACATCTTAAAACTGATTATATATTCAGCGAAGATGTCATTAACAAAAGCTTCGTTTCTGTCTGTAAATACTCGAGTTCCACACGCACACTTTTTATTATTAACTAAATTAAAAACGGTAACAAGGTAACCGATATTATTTATCGTGCTAAACCTAAGAACCTCTTAATAATACATTGATTTACCAGTAAGACAAAATCAAGGAAGTGATCAGTGTCACTTTGTAATATTAATTAATATGTATACCTACGAAACGCTGACGTATAGTTGCAGGACACGTTCACCACTGATAGGTTTGCTTTGTTAGGCGTGTAACAATGGCGCATGCTCTATCTCCAAATTTCAACAATAAAATCGCACAAAAAACAGATAACTTCGCCAGGTACTTTTAGAAGCGTACCATCCTGCACGTCCGACTAACGCGCAGGAGCCAAGTAAGTAGCGACCCTTCAGCTTGCCTTAGTACAGGTATTTTATTATTTTTCGATTAATTTTAAAGCTACATATCTCGCTGACGTGATAGAAGCGGATTTCCAACAATGTTTTATTATCCGGCTAATCTCGGAAAAGGCGGTCAAAATCGGCGCGAATATTTGCATGAATTGGCGTTTTATACTTTAAAACAACAGTGAAAATACGAAATTGGAACCTTACTATTGCTAAATTCATTCTAATAATGTCATTGGATTTTGAAATTTGTTATCACTAATTTTAACGCTGATTATTACGGTGAAATCAGAATTTTTTTTAATAAAATGAAAAAGTTGCGAATTTAAGGTCTGAAATGGCTTTGAAACTGTTAAATGCGTAGCCATCAAGTTGTTCAAGATTGGCGTTCACTTTATGACGCGTATGTGGGTCTTATCATGATGGCTGCTCCATATTTTATTTTCCAACGGAAATTTGCTGAAAATGATCACGAGATGACGATAAAACAGACTTTTTAACACAAATGTTAATTAAGTGTTCAGTGATTAGTATTTTTATACAGACATCCACATAAAACCATCTTTCGACCAATTTAAAAACTAAATTAATTAAAATATGTTTTCGATATGCTGTAGGTAAAGTATAATTTAAATATTTAAGTATAATTAAATTAAAGTATTTAATTAAATTAAAGTATTTCATTAAAAAAAAGTATTAAATTAAAGTATAATTAAATTAATTATAATTTAAATTATATTTTAAATCAAATTTAAATCATTTAAATTCGCTCAAGCATTTTGTAGATACAAATATAGTGGACAAAACATTACAAGCTTTTTTTACTAAAATAATTTAAAAATTATCAAAATCTGATCAGAAAGTCTTTTAACAAACTTTTGTCTTTCTCATAGGGAAGTAGGTAGTAATATTATTGTGAAAAGGGTTGTATGGCAGTAATACAGTAATATTTATAATAATAATAATAATAATAATAATAATAACACTGCCGCAAGCCGGTCCCAAGCCCGGGCCCGTCCAGGAGGATGGGGAAAGTGGAGGGGGAGGAGTAACAACCTCGTTAAAAAAAACCAGGGTCCATCTCGCTTCGGATGGTAGTACCCTGTTATAGAGCCCCTGCCTAGGGTTACTAGGTGAAAACTGGTCAACGGTCTCAATGGCGGATGAGGAAGGATTTCCCAACGGCAGAGAGGGAGGAAAAGCTACCTCCAGCGCTCACAACCTTGGTTGTATTTTTGTAAATTCTCTGAATTTACCTCAATTTTTAAAATTATCAGTTATGGAGAATGTGTGATGTTAATAAAGTAATTGCCCCAGGTGGACAATCCACCGCACGTAAGTGCGCATGCAGACGTTCGGATTCTGGGGAGTCTGCGGCATTACACAAGGATGAGTCGGAGCATTTTGGAATCGTTAATAAAATTAAGTACAGAAGGCCTAACATTTTAGCCACTTTTAATGTTAATTCTCTTCTGAGCTGGCGATATCAGATGAGATGATTGACGATGTACTTAAACTGCGAAAACTTTTACATAATGAAAACCTAAGGTTCCAAGAAAAACCAACATCTAAAAGGGGCGGGGCAGTCTCGGATGAAAGAAGGAAGGCAGCCTCGGATAGAATGAAGCAGTATTGGATACAGCGGAGGGCAGCTAACGCACATCAAAGTAATTGATTTGGCGTACCCCAAAGTGGGTGATCCGGATGAAAGAAGAATAATAATAATAATGACGATGGTGACAATGACGATGATAATGATGATGATGATGATGATGATGATGATAATAATAATAATAATAATAATAATGATAATAATAATAATAATAATAATAATAATAATAATAATAATAATAATAATAATAATAATAATAGTAGTAGTAGTAGTAGTAGTAGTAGAAATAATAATAATAACAACAACAATAATAATAATAATAATAATAATAATAATAATAAGTGGCACATTATTCAGGTCTAACCTTAGTGGCTGTTACAAAGTCAACAATGAAAACAGCTGAAAGTTTTGTCATACTTTAAGGGCATGTATATCAACATAATAAAAAAAATGTTTGACAATCGGACTCTCCAAGCCCGCGAAATTTAAAAATTCTCGTTACTTTCTGAACACACCTCGTATATAAAATATATATCCTGTAAAAATTCAATTAATTGTTGTTATGAAGTAGTATTGGCTGATCAAGTTAATGATATTTCTACATATATGTGAACTCACCATATTAAAAAAACTAGTGTTTACAGGAAAAACTAACGGAACTATGGTATCTTATTACCATATTACCATTTTGTTGCAGTATAAGAATTTAACAATTTGAACTATTTATTTTTTAACGCAATTTCATGTTCCTCTTGAGTATAGTATTATAATTTAGGTATTGTAATTTTCAACCCATTTCAAATGGTCGACCCCACAGTCTGCTAGAAGTATCCTTGCCCAAAGAATCTAGAACCATATCCATATCCTTAGCAGACAGGATCATACAAGCCTGAATAATAACTGCAAGAATCACAATTTGGCAAACAGGTCTCAACTGTGATTATTGTGTGTTCGCAACTACTGCCATAACAGCAGTCACCATAAGGACTTGCAGATACCAGTAGAAACTGACATTCTTGAAATGAGCTCCTATCTCCAGAATACTGTTGGAGGGATCGCTCAAGTTTATATATCTATATATACATGAATTTATTTGAAGATTTGGAATTAATAATACTTTAATGCCGTACTACAAAATACAGGAACTGTGAATTGACGTGTACTGAGCAACAACGTCAATCGGTAATAGATCTATGTGTATTGTCAGTACAGCTACTGCCGTTTGCTGACATTTGAAGTTCTTCTGTGAGTTTTTTAAATCATCTGCCAATAACTACAAGATTTAGAATCTATAATCCTAACAAGAGATCAGATAACATATTACCACTATCTCTGAAGTGAACGTGGAAGAACAATGCTGGTAAGTACAAAACACATGTAGCTAGACGAGTGGATGAACGCCATCTTTGGACAGATTTTTTTGTATTTTAAGGCGAAAAGCACATTTAGCGCCTCCCTAAATGTAAGTGTGAGTGTAAAGTGTTAAATTTGTAAGTGTGTGTTAGACTCGGGTACCGCGAGGGACGTCTAAACACTCTCAATAGGTGCAGCTAGCTTGAGCCGCCTCGGTGGCCTAGTTGATAGCGTACTGGGCTTTCACCCCGAGGACCCGGGTTTGATTCCCGGCCAGGGCTTGGCATTTTCATACGCTATAAATCACCCCATCGTCTGCATTAGCTCAAGTGTGCACAATAGTCGGACGTTAAACACCAAAACAAATGCAGCTAGCTTGCATCCAAAGAGCTTGCGGGCTCTTTGGACAGAGGACGTCATTAATGTGAAGCTGTTAACAGACATCGTTGTGAAAAGCTCTGCAAAATACATCAACTATTCAAATCAAGTGACAAGGATGTTTAGTTTGACGCAGAAAGCCAAAAATAAGATTGTTGAAGAAGTTGAAATCATACAGAAGAACCAACACCGAATACATTAGAGGACAGCATATTTGCGTAGAGATTATAAGTGTGTGTGCAAACTTACAGAATCCTAGTGGATATCTTATATTGATAGTTTCAAAGATAGTTTCAGGAGACTTGTGGAGTTTGGTTCACCGTTTTAAAAACATTACGTCTAGTGAGCAAGTCGTCAGAGTGCGTGGAGTACTTCAGGAATCCGTTTAATCCTTGGATATCAGATAATACAAGACGCATGGCGATACCCAACGTAATAAACGAATATCTGGAGAACAGTTTTTCATTTTTTGATTTAAGGAATGTTTCGAAAAAAGTTAAGGACAATAATTTACCAGGCAAAAATATCAAAAGTTAACCGAATTTTATAAAAAATACTCCCGAGAACTTGCTTAAGTGGTAAGTGTTTCCAAAAGAAATCTGTGACAGGAAGAATCCCAGAAAGTTTTACGAAATTAGTAATATTCCCGTAAATGATGATCGAATGAGAGTAGCAAACTTTTGAGTCATTTCTATCATAAATGTAGTTAGTGAACTGTACAGTGATCTTTTGTTGAATAAACTGAATTACTGGCTAAAGGAATTGCATATTCTTATTTAATTTCACATTTGTTTCAGGAAATCGTACTCTATTGTGATACACACACACACACACACACACACACACACACACACACACACACACACACACACACACACACACACACACACACACACACACACACACGAGATGTGTTCAGAAAGTAACGAGAATTTTTAAATTTCGCAGGCTTGGAAAGTCCGATTGTCAAATATTTTTTTTTATTATGTTGGTATACATGCCCTTGAAGTATGATAAAACTTTCAGCTGTTTTCATTGTTGACTTTGTCTGTGACAGCCACTAAAGTTAGACGTGTTCTTATGAGCTCTGCGATTTTCGTTTGTTAAAAGAAATGGATCAAAGAATTTGTATCACATTTTGCGTAAAAAATGGAATAAAGTGTAACAAAGTGTGTGAAATTTTAACAAAGGCCTATGGTGAGTCTGCTATGAGTAAAGCAAGAGTTTACGAGTGGTATAAGCGTTTCCAAGAAGGCCGTGAAGACGTTAAAGATGACGAACGCCCTGGACGACCCAGCACATCAACAACCGATGAAAACGTGGAAAAAGTGAAAGAAATGATTATGAACAATCGCCGAATCACAATTAGAGTGGTCGCTGATGATGTTGGCCATATCGATTGGATCATGTCATGACATTGTTTCCAATATTTTGTGTATGAAACGCGTGGCAGCAAAATTCGTTCAAAAATTGTTGAATTTTGAACAAAAACAGCGGCGAATGGAAGTTGCTCAGGAGTCACTAAATGAAGTCAACGACGATGCAGAATTACTGAAACGTATTATAACAGGTGACGAAACATGGGTTTACGGATATGACGTTGAAACTAAGGCTCAATCATCCCAGTGGAGGCATTCTGGCTCGCCAAGACCGAAAAAGGCTCGACAAATGCGGTCGAACGTGAAGGTTATGCTCACTGTGTTCGTCGATATTAATGGCATAGTGCATCATGAATTCCTGCCACCAGGTGAAACGGTCAATAAGGAGTACTACCTACAAGTTCAACGCCGTTTGCGTGAAGCAATCCGAAAAAACGCCCGGATCTGTGGAAAAACAATTCACGGCTTTTGCACCACGATAATGCACCAGCTCACACATCATTGCTTGTTCGTGAATTTTTGGCCAAAACAGTACTGTAACGATGCCCCAGCCTCCATATTCGCCGAACATGCTCCGTGTGACTTTTCCTATTTCCAAAAATAAAGAGAACCTTAAAGGGCCGTCGTTTTACAGCCGTAGATGACATTAAAAGCGCATCGCTGAAAGAACTAAAGGCTATCTCAAAGATCGAGTTTGAGAAGTGTTTCGAGGATTGGAAGAAGCGCTGGCACAAGTCCATAATCTCCAATGGGGACTATTTTGAAGGCGACAACATCAATGTAGAAGAATAAATAAATATTATGTTCAAAAAATTAAAATTCTCGTTACTTTCTGAACACACCTCGTATTATACTATATTTTTTTATAATTGAAATTTTAATCGTTAAGTTTTGCATTTTTAATGTTCCATAATATTTAACATTATATTTCGAAACATTGAAAAGTTTATTAGGTTTTCTATAAATAAAACATAACAGTATAAGATTTCTTCATAATTACTTATTTAAAGCATAATGAGACAAGTGATGTGTCAAATTTTTACTAATCTGTAAATACTTCTGTAAATGAATTTTTTTAAATCGAAATACATATTCAAATTCAGAGGCGTTACCAGAAGGGAACTAATTCAATTTGTTTATCCTTTTATTTCGTGCATAATTTTTCTTGTTCTATTTTTCAATTATTTTTGACTCTGACGATAATTAATAAAGAAGCACTGCGACAGACAAAGTTAGCAGTAAACCATTATGTTGTGCATACTTAAGGATTTGCACTTAATCTACATTATTTTCAGGGTATAAAATGGTAAATAAAAATGTTTAACAATTTTAAGAATAATGTTGGACTATTATTTCTTTTTTTGTTGTACATTCCAGCTTAAAGTACACGGATGCCAAATATATCCTTTTATTCTTTTCATTTCCTTCTATAGGTGTTACTCGATAGGCGTTAGAGTGACCGTTGACTGTGGAGGACTCGGTTCTTCAATGGTTTCGCCACACAGTACCCAACCACCTTGTCTCATTCGAGTGCAGTTGCGGCAAAAGACACAGTCCCTTTTGTAGACGCAGTACCCGGAAGACGTGCTGCACACCAGGTAGGAGGTTGCAAGTCTACAAGAGCGCAACCACTGTTGGTACTTCCATTGTTGGTAGTCTCTGCAGAATTCTGCAAAATAATATATTGTTAGTCCCAATATTACAAAAAGGTAATTAGAATATCACGTGAACGTGTGACAATGCCCTGTAAATTTATCAGAGACAAAGCTGAATAAACGGCTTACTATATCTCTATAAGCTGGAAACGAGTGTCACCAGATCATTTTAAATGTTATGTACTATTGTATTTGATCCTCCACTGCAGTGAATCTTGTACGAGAAAAGAAATACTTTTTGTATGACACATCTTTTATTGGCAGGAAAAATTGTGGAGAAGGTGGATTGTAAATTTTAATTTTTAATAAATTTACAAACAAAAATATTATTCCCAAACTTCTAATATACACCTGATTTCACTAAAGTAAAACGCGTAAAACATGAATAAAATAGTAATGCATTTTAAGTTTTCAAATTTCTATTGAAATACAGTCAAACCATGGACAGCAATTAAGTTCATTTTCAATTAAATTTGAAAATTTAAATTCCTACAAAACACACACACACACACACACACACACACACACACACACACACACACACACACACACACGCACACACACACACACACACACACACACACACACACACACACACACACACACACACACACACACACACACACACACACACACACACACACACAGGTAGACTCCATGATCCCAAAAAAATTTCTAGATGTTAGGATCAGTGTACATTTCACGGTCCCGGATCCCGTCGATATTAAATAAAAGAGACTCAAATGTAACCACCATCCAGCAACAAACATGTCTTCATGGTGCCTTTTTACTGCTGTTTACTGGTTATGTATTATCATTTATGGTGTCTGTCCAAACAGTCTGTGGGCATTTCTATACAAAAACTGCATTGAGTTAAACGTGCATGACATAGTGGGATGTAATCATGTAAATTATTAACAAGTGTACAGTGCTTTATGTATGAATTTAACATTTTTATTTGTTCATAAATTTGTTGTGTTGTGTGAATATTTTATAGCCAAACAAATATAGCATGTTAATATCACTATAAATAGGAACTACTTCCACGATATCGTACGCGTAAAAGTAAAGTTTTGTTTCACGAAAATTTCGAAAAAAAATTAGAATTCGTTGACAAAAGAAAACGATTTTAAGGACAAATTGAAGCTCCATGGAGACGGTAGCAAATTTGTAACTAAAAACAAATATTTTGAAAAGTACAAAACCTATCGAAAGGTCTTCAGGGTTTTTTATCTTTTTTGGACTTCCCGTTTATTATCTACTTAAGTTTTAAATTATGAGAAAAATAGCGTATCCAGTTACGAGGGACATAACCAGCTATGATAAATTTAAGCAAAATCAACGAAGCAATTTATTTGAGTCGGTACAGTTAGCGCCTGGACTGTTAAATCAACAGGTCAGTACAAAAACCTTAAAAACGCTTAAAATACAGCTTTTTTGAACTTGAGTTTCTCAATACACAGAATATCTTCAAAGAAGAACAGAATTACTTTGTCCATTAAATAACATTCTCTCGATTTACGACTTATCGGTACAACTAAGTCACATTTCTACAGGCCACACTTGACCGTATCTTACCTGCAAAAGACCGGTAACCAAAAGCGTTCCCTGGCACCACTTGCGTATTTCTAGCGTCCATTTTGTCACTGGTAAGTGACTCCTGGCCAGTGATCCGAGCAACTGCCCGCTACTGTTGAGATCCAAGGTCGAGACCTTCAAGTTTGTTTGGTAATCGGTGTATTGATAAGGCACGAAATGTTTTTGTCATGTTTTACCCCACCACAATATCTAATTCATTGTCAAATTGTGACTGTTCTACAACAGTGTTGGTGAAAAACCGCCGCGGAGGTTTTAATGAAACTATCCGCTGGCTTTGTACTGCTTCGTCTCGAGAAATTGTTGTCATCTAAAAAAAAAATGAAAAATCATAAAAACATGCTGGAATTACTTCGAATTCGTCTACGAAACAGGCTTGTGTTTTCAGTCGCGACATGGGAAAATAGTTTAGTAATTTAAAAATTCTTTCAAATTTATATATTTTATTTTATTTTTCTAACTTTTAATTTTTAATTCAGACATAAATCTGCTAAATGACAGGTATTTATCATATATTAGTGTGAAATAATGTTTATTTTAATAATTTTTAAATAATACAAAATTGCCGCTTGCCACCCAAAACGCTAGCCACAGCTGATTTTAAAACAGTCGTTTGCAACATTGCGTTATTCTTTCACTGCGGCAAAATAATACAAAATTGCCGTTTGCGACCCAAAACGTTAGCCACAGCTGATTTTAAAACAGTCGTTTGCAACAGTGCATTATTCTTTCACTGCGGCAAAATAATACAAAATTGCCGTTTGCAACCCAAAACGCCAGCCACAGCTGATTTTAAAACAGTCGTTTGCAACAGTGCATTATTCTTTCACTGCGGCAAAATAATACAAAATTGCCGTTTGCAACCCAAAACGCCAGCCACAGCTGATTTTAAAACAGTCGTTTGCAACAATGCATATTCTTTCACTGCGGCAAAATAATACAAAATTGCCGTTTGCGACCCAAACCGCTAGCCACAGCTGATTTTAAAACAGTCGTTTGCAACAGTGCATTATTCTTTCACTGCGGCAAAATAATACAAAATTGCCGTTTGCAACCCAAAACGCTAGCCACAGCTGATTTTAAAACAGTCGTTTGCAACAGTGCAGTATTCTTTCACTGCGGCAAAATAATACAAAATTGCGTTTGCGACCCAAAACGTTAGCCACAGATGATTTTAAAAAAGTCGTTTGCAACAGTGCATTATTCTTTCACTGCGGCAATATAATACAAAATTGCCGTTTGCAACCCAAAACGCCAGCCACAGCTGATTTTAAAACAGTCGTTTGCAACAGTGCATTATTCTTTCACTGCGGCAAAATAATACAAAATTGCCGTTTGCAACCCAAAACGCCAGCCACAGCTGATTTTAAAACAGTCGTTTGCAACAGTGCATTATTCTTTCACTGCGGCAAAATAATACAAAATTGCCGTTTGCGACCCAAAACGCCAGCCACAGCTGATTTTAAAACAGTCGTTTGCAACAGTGCAGTATTCTTTCACTGCGGCAAAATAATACAAAATTGCCGTTTGCGACCCAAAACGTTAAGCACAGCTGATTTTAAAACAGTCGTTTGCAACATTGCGTTATTCTTTCACTGCGGCAAAGTAATACAAAATTGCCGTTTGCGACCCAAAACGTTAAGCACAGCTGATTTTAAAACAGTCGTTTGCAACATTGCGTTATTCTTTCACTGCGGCAAAGTAATACAAAATTGCCGTTTGCGACCCAAAACGTTAAGCACAGCTGATTTTAAAACAGTCGTTTGCAAAATTGCGTTATTCTTTCACTGCGGCAAAATAATGCAATCGCAGCACGCAGCTGTCTCGCTGACGTGATTGAAGCAATTTTTCTGCAACATTGTTTTTACCTTACAAATTTTTTATTTAAAAATGAACAA
>CM040189.1:4251959-4326959 GCA_022606455.1 Callitettix versicolor | reverse complement strand
TATTGTAGGTACAATAGTATTATTGTAAGTACAATACTATTATTGTAGTACAATACTATTATTGTAGATAAAATACTATTATTGTAGGTACAATAGTATTATTGTAGGTACAATACTATTATTGTAGGTACAATATTATTCTTGTAGGTACAATACTATTATTGTAAGTACAATACTATTATTGTAGTACAATACTATTATTGTAGGTAAAATACTATTATTGTAGATACAATAGTATTACTGTAGGTACAATAATAACACTATCTCATGACATGTTATTCACAACCAGGTAGCTGCAGGAGGATGTTGCTGCAATAAGTGCGACCGAGGATTCAGGTTCTGTTGTCCGCTCTTCCAGTTTGAATGCGCCCCTCGTTGTCCGCCCTTCCCATGCCGACCACCATGCTCACCATGCTCACCATGCCCACCATGCTCACCATGCTCACCATGCTCACCATGCTCACCATGCTCACCATGCTCACCATGCCCACCATGCCCACCATGCTCACCATGCCCACCATGCTCACCATGCTCACCATGCCCACCATGCTCACCATGCTCACCGTGCCCACCATGCTCACCATGCTCACCATGTTCCACAATATTACCGACCTACAGGCGGGGCAGGTTTGGCTACTTGGATGACTGCTGCGGTTGCTATGGAAACGTACTGCCTTCCAGATCGAAATGCCGTAAAAATAAATTCTTTCCTTGTTGTTAATGAAACTATTGCTTGTTATTTGTTGTATAAAGTATTTTTGTATTTTTTGTAAATTTTATAAATAAATTTTGTATAAGAAATTGTTTCCTTTACTTACCTTGATATGAATATTGCCAGAAGAAAAAACATTTATACAAGGTACTATTATATCGTAGTCATTAAATGTAATCATCATTTAAGGTTATATTGTTGTAGAAATGAAAAGAAATTATGACGAAAATATTTCTAAAAATTCGCATCTTTATTTAAATATTACGTCACAAACAGCTGATTCGGGAACATTGTTGCATTACTGTGTTAAATAGACAGTTTTGTTTATTAGAAAATTTCCATTAAATAAAAACAATCATGGTAAGAATTAGAGTAGGACTTTGAATGCGCACCGATCCTGAAGCCTAGACACGTTTTGTGGGTTCGTTATGCGTTTTTTATGTGTATGTGCGTGTGTTTGTTAGCACACTCAAGTCTGCAATTTTGGTTTCATTTATTTCAAACTAGGCACAAAAATTAATTATGTCAATAGCTTTCACAATATCGTTAACCATTAAAATGGGTCTTACAGTTTCAAAATGGCAGCCAATTCAAATCTTTACACGTTAAAGGTCTTACAATATTTTTAAAATCTGTTTCGACCATCGTAATAAAGGTTAAAAACTGCATCAATAACGTTTTTAATTTTCAATATTCTTTTAAATTAAGAATTTTTGTTATAATGGTCATGGTTCATTTCAATAAAATTGTAATACCCCGTATGTAGATTTTAATGTTCATTATGACGGTCAAATCAGAATTTCGAAAATGGTAAAACAACAAAATAATTTTGGAAATTAGCTTCTATCACGTCAGCGAGACAGCTGCGTTCCGTGATTATTATTTATTATAGTGTATGTGCAGTTAAAAGTGTAGAGAATAGGTTTAGTTGCCATACTATGGGGAGCCCTTTTTTCTGTCTTAAATAATCTGGAAGGAATCAGGAAGGAAATATTTCAAGAGAGACCCCAGTTGGAGTGATTTCAAAAATAATACATTTAGGCCAACAAAAATGTTGGAAGATTATTACATGAACTGTCATACTTTCAATTATTTTCTTTGAAAATCTACTTCGGAAGGTACCCCATAGCCAAAGTTGAAAATCGGCCTAATCTCCAAGATTATTTACTAGAGGAAAGGGTAGTTCAACCCTAGGTACTGCGATCGACTGACCTATTGTGCAACTTACCTCTTAAAATACCTAGTTCAACAGATTGGTGCCCCTAATAAGTTCCAACAACCCACTGACTAGCTCACTCTGCTGAAGATCCCTAGGGTCTTGGAAACCAAAAACCCCTAGCCTCCTACTAGCAAGAGCCTCGAAATCATAAATTATGTGACCTGCAGTTTCCTCCTCCTTCTTGGACAATCTACACACGGTTTCTCCCTCAGACCACAGTGCCCTGTTATGAGCCCCATGATCCTCCTGAGTTGTGCTCTGCCCAGGACATCTGCTGCCCCTTTGATTCCTCCAGAAGGAACTTTGCTTAAGAGACGTTTACTATGGGAATGCCCATGAAGGTTGCCCCATCTTACCTGGTGTTGACATGTAATCCATCCATTAATAGCGGACCTGGCCACACACACACACACACACACACACACACACACACACACACACACACACACACACACACACACACACACACACACACACACACACACACACACACACACACACACACACACACACACACACACACACACACACACACACACACACACACACACACACACACACACACACACACACACACACACACACACACACACACACACACACACACACACACACACACACACACACACACACATATACATATACATATACATATACATATATATATATATACATATATATATATATATATATATATATATATATAGAGAGAGAGAGAGAGAGAGAGAGAGAGAGAGAGAGAGAGAGAGAGAGAGAGAGAGAGAGAGAGAGAGAGAGAGAGAGAGAGAAGCAGCAAGGAAGAATCTACAAGTCGACATTTGTACTGATTTGTAATGAAGAATTAATTCTTTATCAAGTTTGTTTCCTCATGAGCCTTCTCTTCCTCTAGGTTAAAAGACATACTTTTTTTTCCAAAAATGTTTTTCGGGCAGCAAAGAGAGGAAAACCGCTGATGTAACTAACGTAAACGTACACTATGTTCAGTATAATGATCTGCCTTCCCTAGCTTCATCAATTCTACTTTCGTTGACACGTTTCGGAGAATTTCCATCTTCAAAAACTATATCTATACTCAACTATAGAGTGACAATAATTCTAGGAGAAAAGAAGATAAATATAAAAAGAATTTAAACGTACATACATAGTTAAATCATGAAGAATCTAAAAAAAAAATGTCTGATAGAAATAATTTACGAATCCAGAGTAAAAAGAATAGTAGTAGTTTTAATTTAAAGTGTAACTTGTAAGTGAGTAATGAAAGTGATATTAGGAAAACACGTTGAAGATCGTATTTGTGTTTTCATTGTTAATTTGATACAGTTATTGTAAGGGTATTTGCATAGCAAATTTCAGTTTGCTTATGTTTCAATACTACTAGAGATAAAAACAATTCTTAAACTTTTTAATGTGTTCTTGATTTAGAACTTCTAGGATCTCGGATCCTCCATTTTATTTGTCTATTTTATTTTATTTCTATTTGTCTACAAGTTTTTGGGCTACAGCCACGGTTTTCGCGGCAAAGCAAATTCCGGAAGATATGAATCCTGAACGTCTTTTATCAAGTGTGTGTTCCCGAAATATTGTAAAATCATTCTAATTTCAAACGGGAGTGCGAACAAATTGCAGAACTTCACCTGTTTTTTACTTTTTCTTTTAAGTCTGCGTTCTTTTACGCAAAGGTTTTTTCATCCTCTTCAAAAATACGTACTGGTATTGAAAAATTACACACAAAAGGTATTTGCACAAAAGGTATTGTTTCATCTATAAACATATAAAATTTTAAGACAATATCAATTACAACTTTGGCTATTTTGAAAATAAATGGTTCTCAATATTATAAACAAACATCCTTGTTGCCCAAACAACCAAAATTGTTTGCAAAAACATTCAATTGTTTGTCCAAAAGAACCAAAATTGACTAAATGTGCTCCATTGAGGGCTTAAAAAAAATAAATAAAAAAACTTCCAGTTTTTGTTAGTAACTTTAATTCGTTCTTGAAATACAAAACTACCTAAATGCATTATGTATCCCTAGTTTGATCTTTTAATGTCAAAATGACTCCTTGTGGTTTCCATCTTACTAGGAAATCAGTAGAGCCCTTTTTGAACAACCTTTCAATCAATACCCTCACCTTTAGAAGTACTGTTAGAGCGCCAGAACCATTTTTACAAATACCTTACTGCTTTCTTACTCACTTAGCCGCCTCGGTGGTCTAGTTGATAGCGTACTAGGCTTTCACCCCGAGAACCCGGGTTCGATTCCCGGCCAGGGCTTGGCATTTTCATACGCTATAAATCATCCCATCGTCTGCATTAGCCTAAGTGTGCACAATAGTCGGACGTTAAACACCAAAAAAAAAAAAATATTTACTCACGTGCCCAAAATAACACTGTTAGTCTCGTGTACTACAGGCCGCTCACCTCACATTGAGTACGTGCCTCCAAAACAATTTACCGAACACCGTCCTTCGACCGAACCTGTAAGTCGTCCTCTAAACAAAGCCTGATCTATCTGCTCCATCTTTGCTGGCTTGGACAAACATCTGCAGAACCGCGTATATAAGCGGATGTAACGCTGTTCAGAGCCACTGGAAACCTAAAAACAAAACAATATGTCCGAAGTACGATTTGTCACCGTGATTGTTTGCGCTTTGGCGTTCTTCTGTTCGGTGCAGGTAAGCTTTAGCGAAACTCTGATTGTTTTAAGAATTGGTTAAAATATTAATTGCTAGTTGCAGTTTATTAAGTTGGCATGACTGTTGGTAAATACTGTACTAACCTTGTTGGAAACATTGCCTTTGTTCGGTAAAAATTACAATGTTTTTAAATAAACCTGATCAAGAAGTGCAAAATATACACCGTGAAAGAAATTTTACTTCTTTTTTAAAATTATTTTTCTAAAAAAACACACAGATTAAAACGGTTCGTGTTTGCAGGACGGTCTTTCGCCAAACTTCACTGTACTTCTCGCACAGCGCGGTGTCTTGCGTCTGTTATTGTACTCGTGCATATTCCCCGCAATATTTTATAGGTCCTTTTAATGGATTTTTTTATTTCTTTTCAATTTCGTTTATACTTATTTACACCTATATGCCAACTATATCATAACAACTTCGGTAATACAGATTTTCATCGTTTCCTTGGGGAAAAATACGTAAAAATACCATTTTGTAGGTTCCATTTAGTTGAATAAAATCAAATCTAATTTCGCTGAAACTTGTATTGTGCACATCTCGCATTTTTTAAAGTACTTTCTTAATAATATTCATTGTTTTTGTCATAAGCCAGTTTAACTCTAAGTTTTTTTCAAATACTACAGTAATGTTTCAACCTTCAAGTACAAATGTAGGTCTTTTAAAACTCGATCATTTTATTTTTTTAACAACTTCTTTGCATCGAATTATTCAATAACGCTCCTTTTCTTGTTCTTCTTTTGATTTGGTTAATCAAAGATAAGCTACAATAATTTATATCTTAATCTTCAAACTTTCGCAGTCTCAATTAAAGTTTTCACAGAAGTTTAAACCCTTACTTTGTTTTCAAAACTTAGATAAAAGATATTTTTGCACAGAATTTCCAAAGGGTTTTCCAGTATCTTCAGCTTTAATCTTTCTTTTATCCAGAAAGTGAAAATATTAATAAATATAAAATTAATTAAAATCTTCATTTTTTTGTATTTTAAGACGAAAAGCACATTGAGGCTATTATCGCCTCCCTAAATGTAAGTGTGAGTGTAAAGTGTTAGTCATAAATGTAGTGTTGTAAGTGTAAGTGTGTGTTAGACTCGGTATCGCGAGGACGTCTAAACCCTCTCAATAGGTGCAGCTAGTCTGCATCCCCCTTCGGGGGGTAAAATCTGAATTTTTATCTCTTAGAATAAAGAAGAATTATCCAAAAGTTAAACATTTATAATTTCAAATAAAGCATTTGTTTGTATAAAAATGTAACCTCATTGTATTGAATTACTTAAAGATAACCTACAATTTTCTATTCGTTTACAATGTTGTGCTTATATAAGAAACGTACACGCTATCTTGCGGACGCTGCGAGAAGTAATTCTTAAAATCTGTGCGATTAACACCGGAACTAACGTCTAATACTTTGTAACAGAACGCTGCCGGATGTTGCTGCAAGCCTTGCTGCGACTGCTGCTGCACATCCCTGTACCAGGACATCTACATCCCTCCTGCCACATCGCCTTGCTGCTTCCCTTCGACATGTTACAACCCTTGCCGCTTCAACTCATACTACGGCGGCTATGGAGGGTGCTGTTGTTGATAATTAATTTTAGTTAATATTTTGTTATTTTGTTTTTTTTTTATACAATAAAGTTTTTTTCTATAATTTGTTTTTTATTTTATACATTTTTTGTTGTTGCTTCTGTTAAGCAAAACCATTGCTGTCCTACTTTGCTCGTTAAACCAAGTTACAACGAGTGTACGTAAAAAACATTTGTTTTAAGGAAATATTTGACTGAAATTTGTGGCAATATTTTGTGTTTTTCAACCATAACAAACAAATATATTTTGAGGTTCTTTTAATACCGTTACATACCTTTTAATACCTTTACATACCTTTTAATACCTTTACATACCTTTTAATACCTTCTCATACCTTTACATATCTTCTAATACCTTTACATACCTTTTAATACCTTTACATACCTTTTAATATCTTTACATACCTTTTAATACCTTTTAATACCTTTACATACCTTTTAGTACCTTAACATACCTTTTAATACCTTTTAATATCTTTACATACCTTTACATACCTTTACATACCTTTACATAACTTTTAATACTTTTACATACCTTTTAATACCTTTACATATCTTTACGTACCTTTACATAACTTTTAATACCTTTACATACCTTTTAATACCTTTACATACCTTTTAATACCTTTACATACCTTTTAATACCTTTACATACCTTTTAATACCTTTACATACCTTTTAATACCCTTACATACCTTTTAATACCTTTACATACCTTTACATATCTTCTAATACCTTTACATACCTTTTAATACCTTTACATACCTTTTAATACCTTTACATACCTTTTAATACCTTTACATATCTTTTAATACCTTTATATCTCTTTTAATACCTTTACATACCTTTTAATACCTTCTAATACCTTTACATATCTTTTAATACCTTTACAAACCTTTTAATACCTTTACATATCTTCTAATACCTTTACATACCTTTTAATACTTTTACATACCTTTTCATACCTTTACATACCATTTAATACCTTTAAATACCTTTTAATACCTTTACAATTGTTTCTCTATTCCAATATACCGCCATAACCAAACAGGGTAGACCAAAATATCCACGAAATATTTCAGTATATTCTACAAGAGTGCGTTTTGTAACTTGGTATTTTCATAAAACTGTGCAGGATTTCAGCAGAGTATTAAAAACCATTAATTATGGATCAGCATGTGTTTATGAAAAGATAACATCCATTTTCTGTAATTTTTTCATTTCTTATTTGCTTTTTAAATAGAAAATTTTGACAGATTATAAAATTCTCCTCCCGCTAACAATGTATGGATTTTACGACAAAAATTCAGTACAACAATGGTCACGAATAGGCTGAAACAAAGTTTTAGTGATCCTTGGACATATTAAATGTAAAGGAAAAACTCCAACAGACTTGTTTGGTTTAGCATTACTCGTTTTGTAACTAATATCGAGACTAAAGCACAAAACGATGATTAAAGCACAAAACAAAATCGGGTGTTACATTTTTGTCAAACAAAACTTAATTTTTCTACGTGTATTTGCAAACACGGTAATTTAATTTGATAATTAGTTAATTCAATTTAATTAAAATTAGCGTTCAAAGAGATAGTATTCTAAAAAGCTATTAAACTATTGAAAACTATTCAGGGCATAAAAATTGCTTAACGCGAGAGTTTTTATAATTATTGTTGATCGCTTTGATTTCAAATTAGAGTATGGAAAACAAATAATAATCTGGCATTTTTTTTTTGTGAATTATTAGTAATAATTAGAAATTTTTGGAGCTTTTTTTGGTGTTTAACGTCCGACTATTGTGCACACTTGGGCTAATGCAGACGATGGGATGATTTACAACGTATGAAAATGCCAAGCCCTAGCCGGGAATCGAACCCGGGTTCACGGGGTGAAAGCCCAGTACGCTATCCACTAGGCCACCGAGGCGGCTCGTTTGGCTTTCAAAGTACGATATAGGACTAACAAAGTGGACACTAAGTGTTATCAATTAATATCTATATAACATGCAACGTGATTAAACCTACTTCTCCAGTTTCAAAAGGTTAACCATTCTTGAAAATATTAATATGTTTTCGCTAAGGAAAACCTTGAGATGTGACAGTAGTTGTATAATTTTAAACACTTTGTAGTTAAACATCGTCGAAATCGTTTTTTAATTTGCCTCGTGTTTCATTTTGGAAAGGAAAACCTTTACGTACAAAAATATTCCGCCATGCTTTAAGTGGTTCCGGTCTTTGTGAAAGATTTTTCAGAAACTACAGAAGGAAAATTTTTTTTTTTAGCGCACAAGTGGTTTTGAATTGTAGTAATTTTTACAGTAAGTTTTAAAATTGTAGAATTGCAAAAAAAATTGTGCTCCTTAAAAAAATATAAAACCGTAAGTACTCCCAACACTTCGGGATCTATCGCTTACAATTGAATATAAATTTACTAAAACGGTAACCCTTAAGAGAGATATGTGAGCACTGTTCGCTGCTGACAACATCTTGCGACAGAGCATTCGACTACAATTAAACGTACAATATTTCAGTCTATTTTCTCAAACGTTTCCACTCCGTATCCTTTCAGTTTGAAGCGCTCGTAGCGGCAGATAGTCCAGTTACTTGTACTTTATCCGTTGATATCGAGCACGCTTTTTATAAAGTCTGTACGTCTAGTCCGTGTATATTCAATGCCCTCACTAGTCCAGTTCGTTGTGGGATAATCCTATACGGACTGTGAGCCAACCAATAGGAGAAAAACAGTGTTGCAAGATTGTCCCCCCAAATTTAATTGATTTATATGCGAATGAGATTATTTGTATTATGTATATAAAAAAGGACCTGTTTTTGTCCACCGCGCTCGCCCGCTACTGGTTGACCATTAACGGACTAGGCTTGTGCTTTGAATAATATTTATAACATAGTGTATGGTGTAGAACATGTGATCAATTTTTGATCATTCACTTCAAATTTTGTGTGAGCGGATCAATTAATACGGCTTTGTTTACAGTGTTTACATAACATTAATCCTTGTATATTTCTTCTTATTGGTGTAATAACGGCCGTAATTGAAACGTTCCCTTGAACTTGAACCGGTCAATGTTATTACGTAACAGTTATGTAATTTGCTGACACACTGTTTGTGTGTGCGTGTGTGTGCGTGCGCGCGCGCGCGTTTTATTCTTCATCTTCAAAGGAGTCCTTTCCAAACGACAAAGTTGTACATTTCACGTCCATTAAAGGGGCAACGAAAACATTGTTTTTTTTATTAAAAAAAAACTAAATCTATTATTTATTTATTGTTCCAAACTTATATTGCTTACATCAGTATAACGTCTATCGATTTATTAGAAATATTAAAAACACAGCCTACATATATTCTAAAACACTAATGTGATGGTCTCGTACAGTTTCAATCGAACCTCACTTTGAAACTTTTGAAGCCGCCTCGGTGGTCTAGTGGATAGCGTACTGGGCTTTCTCCCCGAGGACCAGGCGAAGGCTTGTATTCCCGGCGAAGGCTTGGCATTTTCATACGCTATAAATCATCCCATCGTCTTCATTAGCCCAAGTGTGCACAATAGTCGGACGTTAAACACAAAAAAAAAATCGAATCTTTTTGTACCATAAACAATGATTTGTACAATAGCAAATGATTCGTAAATAAACCTAAAAATTCTGTTTGTCAGACTAAAAAAGTCTGATTACATAACAACTGACTGTTTTTATGACACATGCATTTGTATGAATTATTATTAATTGGTTTGAAATTGTATTTCCAATACTAGAAGCTTATCTACGACAATAATCAGCCAGCTACTTCTGCAGCATTTTTTTTTTTTTTTTTTTTTTTTTTTTTTTAACGTCCTACTATTGTGCACACTTGGGCTAATGCAGACGATGGGATGATTTATAGCGTATGAAAATGCCAAGCCCTGGCCGGGAATCGAACCCGGGTCCTTGGGGTGAAAGCCCAGTACGCTATCAACTAGGCCACCGAGGCGGCTACTTCTTTATTCTTTAATTCTACTTCTGCAGCAGCTTAGCGTAGAAATAAAGCAAAATGATCACTTTCGTCTGCCATCAAGAAGACTTATTAAGTAAGTCTTTATTATTATTATTATTATTATTATTATTACTATTATTATTATTATTATTATTAATAATATTCTTCTTATTATTATTATTATTACTATTATTGTTATTGTTATTGTTATTGTTAAAGAAAAACTATCACTTTCGTCTGCCATCATGAAGACTTATTAAGTATTTATTATTTATATTATTATTATTATTATTATTATTATTGTTATTGTTATTGTTATTGCTATTGCTATTGCTATTGCTATTGCTATTGCTATTGCTAATGTTATTGCTATTGCTATTGCCATTGCCATTGCCATTGCCATTGCCATTGCTATTGCTATTGCTATTGCCATTGCTATTGCTATTGCCATTGCTATTGCTATTGCCATTGCCATCGCCATCGCCATCGCCATCACTATCACTATCACTATCACTATCACTATCACTATCACTATCACTATCACTATCACTATTATTATTATTATCATTATCATTATTATTATTATTATTATTATTATTATTATTATTATTATGGTTTTTTTTTTTTAACGTCCTACTATTGTGCACACTTAGGCTAATGCAGACGATGGGGATGATTTATAGCGTATGAAAATTCCAAGCCCTGGCCAGGAATCGAACCCGGGTCCTTGGGGTGAAAGCTTAGTACGCTATCACCGAGGCGGCTCAAGTATTATTATTTACACAGCCCAAGTCAAAAGATTGGCATCACCAAACTTGCTGTCAAAGAACAATTGCAATATACACTTTAGTCGTTCGTTTTCCTCGCAGTCAAACGCATAAATATTTCAATAAAAAAAGTTAATGATTTATTTTTTAAATATATCAATCTTTAAAAAATGGCGGTAAACATAGTCTTATTTTATATAGTAATGTAATTTTTTTTGTGTGCTTAACGTTCGACTATTGTGCACACTTGGGCTAATGCAGACGATGGGATGATTTAAAGCTTATGAAAATGCCAAGCCCTGGTCGGGAATCGAACCCGGGTCCTCGGGGTGAAAGCCCAGTACCCTATCAACTAGGTCACCGAGGCGGCTAGTAATATAAAAAGAACAGCCGTGGTGGGAATCAGCAGTTTTGGTGAATCAACTCCTGAATCACCGATTCATATCGATTTTTCTGTTGACTACTAGATTACGTGTTTTTACAGAGTAGATTCTTTGAGTTGAAGTTAAAAACTCAATATTCTATCACACAAAAACTTTTACAAGATTCTATCACACAAAAACTTCACTTTTGAAGTTTTGAGATCCTCCAGTTCAACGTATTTACGCCTTACACTTTTTATTTTGTAAAATAAATGTTTCCTCTTATTGTAATCTTATTTAATAAATAGGCTACTGAAGGATATTTTTAAAATACACAAAAACCGACGTTGTCGTTTAAAGAACCACCAGATATTTTTAGCAATAATTGTATTGTTATTTTCTTAGAAAACTCTTATAAAACGTATAAAACGAAACAGCTTTAATGAAATTGTGGAGGTAGGCCTGTAGCTTAAATTAAAAATCACTAGTTTTTCCATAAAAGGAACGAGTGCCTGGAAGTATTTATCCACAAGACTTGCGTTTCTTACAAATTCTCGCCTCGCACTTATCCTCACGTTTGCATTTCGGTTTGCATTTCCTTTTTTTGCATTTCCTGCGTTTCGGCGGCGGGTCGTAATAATCTTCAGCGTCTTCTAAATCTTCTTCTTCCTCTTCTTCTTCTTCTTCTTCTTCAACCGGATCCGTTTCGAAGTCGAACTGATCGTTGCTCCTGGATCTGCCGTAAGACCTTTGCACGCCTCGGTCGTAGCAAGCGTCAGACCCGGCCTCGTAGATGCCCGATCTGAAACTGAGCTGCTGGTTCTCGTAAACGTTTCGTGTGTTCGGATCGTAGTTTTCTAAAACGGGGTCGAAACTTCCAGTCCGCGATTGCTCGATGGGGTCGTAATTCGCCGATCTGAACTGTTGCGTATCGCAACCGGGTCTGTACTGCGAATCGTAATTGCTCTCTGCTCTGTATTGTTGGGGGTCGTAATTCCTCGGACTCGGGTCGTAGTCAGATCTGGACGGCACTGACTTTCTTCGTTGAGAACAATACTTATTCCTCTGAGCCCGGCTGGGTTCTTCGTATTCGTACTCGCAATCTTCGTCCGACTCCTCTGACACCTCCTGGCGAGATTTTCTTTTCTTCTTGCAGCAAGGCTTGTCGTCGTCACATTTGGAATCGCTTTTTCCGATTGTTACCGACTGCACGTAGTACGAGGGGGGTATACCAGAGGGCGGGTACGCTGGTGACATCTGAAATGTATAAGTGGATTTATAATTAACATCAAAGTGTTTTAATTTTATGACGCTGAAAAAAGGTTCTTTTGATCATCTATATATATAAAAGGCAATGTCCTGACTGATTGACTGATCAACGTACAGCCCAAACTACAAAACCTAGAGACTTGAAATTTTGAGGATACCTTCGTTTTAATATGTAAGCGCGTACTAAGAAAGGATTTTGCAAAAAATTGATTTTAACGCCATTAAACTACTTACCCAGTCCAAATTTAATAAACAACGTACATCCAATACTATTATAGCTAGAGACTTGAAATTTTCAGGGTACCTTCTTACAACAATGTCAGGTTGCATTAAGAAAGGATTTTGCAAAAATTTGATTTTGACGCCATTAAACTGCTTACCCAGTCCAACTTCAATAATCAAAGTATAGCCGAGAATATAATAGCTAAAGAATTGAAATTTTTAGCGTTACCACCACATGTAGCTATACACTGAAAAACGATTTTCCAGTATTCACCCCCTAAAGAGATAAAAATGACGTCCAACAACTTTTATTGGAAAAATATGTTTTCCGTCTGACTTTCTTAAAACGTAACATAGTCACTCTTAAATATAAGTAATGAAATACATTTTTCACCATTTTCCAAAAATCATCCCTTAAAGAGATTGAAAGGTGGTAGAAAATGTAGAAAGGGGTATACAATTTTGCATTGAAAAAATATTTGTTTTGGATCGTATATTCTAGAAATATGCTATGAAACACAAATAATAAAACACATATTTCAACATTTTTCCGAATTCATCCCTTAAAAGAATAAAAATGTAAAAAAGAGGTATAGATGGAGAAAAAGAGTGTTTTAATTGGAGAAAAATAATTATTATCGGCTTTTCTTAAAAGTAAACAAAATATTCTAAAACAAAAATTATAATACAAGTAATTCAGCATCCCCCCCCCGAATTTGTTCCCTAAAAGGACAAAATTATAAAAGAGGTATAAATGTTTGTATTGGAGAAAAATATTTTTTATCAGATTTTCATGAATTCGAATGGAACACGTTTGAAGACAATAAAACAACATATTCAGGTTATAATATTTTTTCATATTCACTGTAAAATAATCACGAGTTTAGATAATCACGCTTTTATTAATATATTTTTGTATGCTTCTAAATATATTACTGAATATATTAAATATACATTACTGAAACAGTTTAATTTTCGTGGGCGAAGCCGCGACGGGTAATGCTAGTCAACGAAAGTAGAATTGACGAAGCTATTCATTATACTGAACATGTTCATTATACTGAACATAGTGACAATAATCCTAGCAGAAAAGAAGAAGAACATAAAAAGAATAGTTTTTGAAGATGGAGGTTCTCCGAAACGCGTCAACAAAAGTAGAATTGACGAAGCTAGGGAAGGCAGATCATTATACTGAACATAGTGACAATAATCCTAGCAGAAAAGAAGAAGAATATAAAAAGAATAACAAATTAGTCGCATACATTTACTCAGATTGTCCAATCAAGAACAGCGCTTGAATATGGGAAGTAAACAAAATTATCATTTTGAAAAACCAAACTGAGAAATTAATTCTAAAACGACTTAAGTTCGAAGACTTACTACGCACTGTGTATTCTTCGAAGAGGATGAATTAAAATTTAGGAAATATTCAACGATAACGTGATTCAGGTTTTAAAACACATTTAGTAATGTTTATAACGTAAATTTATGATTGTAAGTTTTTCATCAGTACTTACAGAATGACACCACGGCACCATTGGCATCTTTTGTCCCACACCGAAGTTGCAACCATTGGGGGCGCAGCCCTGCAAAATATAAAAAATGGTGCAAGAACATTGCTTGAGTTTCGTTGCGTTTCATGTGGATATTTCAATGTTTTACTCTTCTGTAACCGTTTAGGGGAGTAAAAGCGTTTTCATAAAAAAAACACTTAAACCAGTAAACGTAGGTAGTAAAAATGGCGGTCTGATATGATCAATATGACAAACTATCGTTCATAAGCTTATTTTTCAAAAAGTATTGCTTATTTTTGGGCTCAAGCTTTTTTTTATAAATGCCTGAAGTAAGAGAAGACGGTTTGAAAGAGTGCGAGCTACAATTTCCCGTTTATAGAAGTAGCGGCTAAAGCATACGGGCAGTAAAATGGACGTATAAAAAGACAACCAATAGATGGCACTGGTTTTTATGTCATACTTTATAAGAACGATAAAGACGGAAGTTCATTAACGAACCGAGGACGCAAACTATAGTTTAAACTTGATCCAGTGTACGTATATTGTAGCAGATAATATTGGCGTAGTATAAAAAAAAACATTTTGTGTATTTTGTTTTTTTATTAAAAAATCCTATTTACGTATATATGTATATAACAATACATATATTGCTTGTACTACAGGATGTAAATTTACAGGATTTTAAAAGACAACACAACAAAATCAAATTTTCATCAAATTAATTTTCTTTATTACTGCTAATCAAGTTGAAGGAATTGCAGTGTTTCAATGCGGATATCAGCATAACCTGATGTGTGGAATCAGCACTATTTAGACTGTATTGTATTTTGTACACTCAGCGATACATAAGCAGGACATAGTCCACAGTTTAATTATAAACGTAAAATATACGCAGCCTTGCAAGGCAATGGAGTAAGAGGTTAGGTTAGTGTTTGTCCAAGAAATACCCTATTTATCGGCATTCCCGATACCCTATTTATCGGAATTCCCGATACCCTATTTATCGGCATTCCCGATACCCTATTTATCGGCATTCCCGATACCCTATTTATCGGCATTCCCGATACCCTATTTATCGGCATTCCCGATACCCTATTTATCGGCATTCCCGATACCCTATCTATCGGCATTCCTGATACCCTATTTATCGGCATTCCTGATACCCTATTTATCGGCATTCCCGATACCCTATTTATCGGCATTCCCGTACCCTATTTATTGGCATTCCCGATACCCTATTTATCGGCATTCCCGATACCCTATTTATCGGCATTCCCGATACCCTATTTATCGGCATTCCCGATACCCTATTTATTCGGAAACGTGTTTTTTTTATGTTTAACGTCCGACTATTGTGCATACTTGAGCTAATGCAGACGATGGGATGATTTATAGCGTATGAAAATGCCAAGCCTTGACCGGGAATCGAACCAGGGTCCTCGGAGTGAAAGACCAGTACGCTATCAACTAGGCCACCGAGGCTGCTTTGGAAACGTGTAAACATACAGACAAGCACAATCGAGGGGCGGATAAATACTGTACACTATAATACTTAAACGTCAAGCTTAAAGGGTAAAATGTGCCATTCAAATATTCTTATTGTTCAATCACCCAGCAGGCTAATTTTCGGGGAAATAATTTTGTACTTCGGAGGAATTAACGAAAGAAGCAGCTCTATTTGAGTCCCATTGTATTAAAAAATACATTTTTGTAAAACATTTTTGAGGTCTGTTTTAACCGTGCAATCACCGTTTGATCTGTAAATACAAGAATTAAAAATTCGCAATTGATAAGAAAACACCATTACTGACGTTGTGCTCACTTATTAACTTTAAATAGGCTAAATTATGTAGAGATTTACGTTGATAACGATAATAAAATCTCATTTTCAAAAATTTTTTTTTTAAGTAAGCCGATATTGAAGCTTCTTATACCGCGTTGTGCACTTTGTCATAATGGAGTGATTCGGTTTCATCGAGTAGACTTACGAAGCGTAAGTAACGCGAGGAGGGGAAGTATTACACAGAACCCCTCCAGTTTTCAGCTCTTCTCCTTTCTTTCGTCTGCCGGTTCCGACTGAGTTGGTCGCGCGCGTATGTATGTTTTGTGCCTGTATGTACATACAACGTACATGCTTCTCTCTATCTCTTCTCTCTCTCTCTCTCTCTCTCTCTCTCTCTCTCTCTCTCTCTCTCTCTCTCTCTCTCTCTCTCTCTCTCTCTCTCTCTTTTCTCCACTTTTCTTCTGCGTACGTAATGATGTTGTGTACATTGTGTATATTGCCAGCAGCAACAGTTCAATGGTATACGCTTTATATTCAGTAATAACACGTGCGTTTGATTTTATTTTTCTTATATTCTCGAGACGTTTTATATATATATATATATATTTATTTATTTATTTATTTATTTATTTAAGAAGCTAACGCTTTTGCCGACAGTCTCAATGACTACCATTTTTTATATATATATTTTTTATCGGGGCTTACTTTTCTGGGCAGCAACTCGATTGATAAGTAACGCAACGCAGTTCATTCCATATTAGTTGTTAATGCGTCATACAAAACTGATGGCTCTAGGATACTTAAATTTAGTAATACCAAATACTTTTTGCACCAGTATTCTACATTTCAAGTTAATTCAATACGTTCTAATATCAAAGGCTTTAAATATATTTTTTCTGTCGGTGATTACTAACTGAATACAGTGATCAACTTTTTTCAAAAACCGATAATTAAAAATATTCAGTGCCTTTATAATCTGTACCGTGTGATTAAACAGTAGACTAATTTTCCTGAAAACTAATTTTGTATTTTAATGAGATAAGTGAAAAATCAGAAAGAATAGCATTACAAGAAAATGTGACACGTTTTTCGAAATCTGATATAACTGTGTGGCCAAAATTAAAATCTGTAATTGCCGTAATTTTAAATTTCATTTGATAAGAAAACACCACAACTCGAATAATAGATCTGTATGCTAGGACGAAACGTACTATCTGAACTCAGGATCGGCTCAAGGGGTCTTCGGATGGCTTAGGGGTGCAAAAAAAATAAACACATAAAAACCGAAATTTATTAAAAATGGGGCAGGAATGGTACGCAAGTGCTGCAGGAATCCACGAGCTGTTAGCGCTAAATACACCCCCCCAATCTGTGTTTACGTCCACCCTCAAAACTTAACTTATTGTTTTTAATGTAAGTTCGCCCACTGAAAGCGTAATAGAGCTGAGCGAAAGCGGGCATGAAGCGGCGTCGCTCTGTTCTGCTTTATGTAGCTTCGACTCTGACTAGGTTCGGTTTTCACGTTGACCATCACCACCACGCTCACCAGGCTTCCAAACTTATTATTATTACTTTCCATGCAAAGTAGTATGGATTGTACTTTAGAGGTTATAGTCGGTGCTTCTTTCAGAAACCCGTTCCTGAAACTCTTCATGATGACCACTCTAAAGCTCCATTTGATATTCGTTCAAAACGCTAAGTAAATGAAAATATTTGTGTACTACATTAAAACGGTAATATAAGACAAAATTTCAAAATCTAAAAATCCTAATCCAGTCATAAATTCCGGCAAAAAAATAATGTCTTTTTAAATATTGTACGCATATAGTTAGTGTCAACAACGATAACCGTCAACGGTAAGGCTTACGTTAAAGATTTTATTATAGACATCAAATACAAAAACCTACTTACGTCGGACAGCAGCGATTTGAGTAATTGAAAGAAACATAATTCATCGTATTTGTTAAACATTTCAATATTCTCGACCAGCTGACTGTCTGCAGACAATTTTAGGATTTCGTTTAGCTTAGCTATGTCCATTTTCCTTCGTTCTAAATCATCTGTCGTTAACTGTATCATTGTGGTCGTGCCGCCATTTTGAATGAAAATACCGTCACTTTGTGAATTACACGATGAACAGTAAAAATCCTGTGTACAATCTTCATCTTCTGACGGTGTAAAAGATCTTTCTCTAACTTCTCCGTCACTTAAATTCCCTGAAGAAACATTTGGAAATTCCCCAAATTCGTATTCATCCTGAGGCTCTAGTAATAGTCTTTCTGTGGTACAGTCACTATCACGTGTTACTGTCGCCTCTGACTGTACTACAGGATCAATAAGTTCATCGAACAATTCTACATCCAGATCAGTTGCATCACATGATGACGCGTTACCGCAACTCTTAGTTTTTCAGATGATAAACACCTCCACAACCGACAACCTCCAGAGACAGAAAGTGACTGCAGGATATCGTCCTTGGTAAGATTTCCGTCAGATAAATAATTCAGTAACATCATTACTTTGCAGTCTTCAGAAGGATCCAATATTTGATCAGCATTCTCTTCTGCGATGTCAGTTAAAAATGTTGGATCAAGAGATTTCTCTTCAATAGACACCTCTGCTACTTCTTCAGCAGTGAGTGGTGATCGAGAATCGGAAAATAACCACGTGACATACTGTAAAAAATCGTTATCAGATAAACTGGTCAATGTCTGCGAGTTATCACACCGATCAGAATACTCGTTAGATCGTTCTTTATCGACGAAATATTTTAATAATTCATTTAACTGGTCATTTACTTCAGAATCAAAATAGTTTGGTTCAAGAGGTTCTACAATATATTCCTCAGAAGGTAAATATTTCAGTCTTAACAATTTACTGTTTCGTTGAGAATCGTTCGCACACGTTTTTGTTCTCTTATCATTAATGTATTTTTCTAACTCGAGTATTGTAAGGTACAATTGAGGATCAACTATCGATAAATCGGAGAACGTTTTAATGCATTCTTCAGTAAATAAACATTTTGGTGATTCACTGTTTTTCTTGGCGTCATGGAACGGCCGTACTGCGTATAGTTTGCCTAAGTCTTCAAGGGAAAAACATTTTGGTAACGTCATGTCTGAATTTTTTTGACACTTAAGTAATTCTTTAAAGAACAATTCAGAGTTAATTTGAAGATCATTATCTCTCTTATCGCTTTTGTACAAAGCCAGTGCAGCCAGTATTGAATTTATCTGTGAGTCAAGGATCGATCTCTCGGAAGATTCATCCGTGAATGTGCCCAGCATATCCATCAGATACTGACCTTGCGGTGAGGTAATCAATTCATGAGTAACGTTGTTGTCGGTTTTCATAAAATCAGAAAATACTTGAGGATCGAACGGTAAATTCTTGTGTATTAGTTCTTCTAGTAAATATTTCAGTAACTCAATTATCCCTGCGTTTTCGTGTGGACTCGATTTTACAGGCAACTCATTCGTTAGATTACTGCAGAACAAATAATTCGGGAATTCTATCGACTCCAAGATTTCAGAGACATTGCTAGCAACAGATTCTTTGGTAAGACCTTCAAATGACGATAATCCTTCCAACTGACAGTTACTTTGAATTGGTAACGTAGTACTACATTTCCTGTCTGATAAACTACCACATTTCAGTGATTCTAACAAGTCACTACTTTTTTGAAGGCTTTGAATAAGCCTGACAATGTAATCTCTCGTGTGTTCACTTTTTGATAATTTACTGCATATTTTGTTTAGTAATTCGATCAGCTGACGCAGTTTCGAAAGGTCAACAATAGTCTTTTCTGATAACAGTTTTTTACGTTCATTCATACATTTTACAGGAGCTATGTTTTCTTGATTAAATACTTTCACAGATGATCCTTTATCGGATAAAATACACCGTAAAACGCTTGTTAACCTTTCGGGATCCACTTCAGAACCTGAAGATATTTCTTCCTGCGCGGATAGATGACTAAATAAATATTTTAATAATTTCAATAACTTGTTCTCTTCAGGATCTTTGGATAAAGGCGCAGATTCTTCAGCAGGGCTTTCTTTAATTAAACATCCGCAAAGAAAATTCAATAATTTTACCAGCTCACAGTTTTCTCGAGGGTCTTGGTGCGGCCACGTAGCAAATACCTTCGGAACGTCGCCATTAGACAAATCGCTTATATATTCTGCAACCGACAACTGGTCTTGAGTGTCAAAGAACGTCTTCAAAGCAGATCCTTCGTCACGGTTCCCCTGGAATATTTCACTCTTTCTAACATCTTTCTTTTAATATATTTTTTATTTTCTAATAACCGTTATTAGTCGGTAACTGTGATTAAATTTTTTTGTAAAGTTTTTTCCTAATTATAAGAATTTACCAGTTGGTTACCTGGTAATAATTACTGAAAATAGCAATTTTATGTATTTTAAAATTTTATTAGCAGTGAATTTACTTCTAAAGTAGATAGTCTGTTTAATTAGTTGTTACACAAGGCGCTAAACAGTTAAAATAGTTATCTCGTGTAGGTTAATTAGTTTCATGATCAGAATCAGTTATGATTGGAACTTCAATGGCTCTTCAAAACTTTATTCAGAACAATGTTTCTTCATGAAGCCTGATTTCCATATGATGACTTATTTTTAAAAAGAACTCTATTTCTACTTGGAGCTCTTTGCAGATACTTTTTCTCAGGTAATTTTCCAACTGCAGCAGTTGTTTACTTTGGCAACAGCAAGGAAGTACGACACCATGACTATCCAAATTTTTAATGACTATAACAAGAGATTTAACGAGCCCCCCCAAAAAAATAGCTACAACGATCAGTTGCCTGTATAAGGGTGGTCTATTTTTATACAGCCTAGTTTACAATATCGCCTAATATAGCCTAAATTAAACAATACAATAATAATTATACACTGTAACGTAAGATTATTGTATAATACAATCTGTGCAACACATGACTGTAAATTTTGATTAACTTTATCACTAAACGAGGTGTGTTCAGAAAGTAACGAGAATTTTAATTTTTTGAACAAAATATTCATTTATTCTTCTACATTGATGTTGTCGCCTTCAAAATAGTCCCCATTGGAGATTATGCACTTGTGCCAGCACTTCTTCCAATCCTCGAAACACTTCTCAAAATCGATCTTTGAGATAGCCTTTAGTTCTTTCTGCGATGCGCTTTTAACGTCATCTACGGCTGTAAAACGACGGCCCTTTAAGGTTCTCTTTATTTTTGGAAATAGGAAAAAGTCACACGGGGCCATGTCTGGCGAATATGGAGCCTGGGGCATCGTTACTGTTTTTGGTCAAAAATTCACGAACAAGCAATGAAGTGTGAGCTGGTGCATTATCGTGGTGCAAAAGCCATGAATTGTTTTTCCACACATCTGGGCGTTTTTTTCGGATTGCTTCACGCAAACCCATTAATATCGATGAACACAGTATAACCTTCACGTTCGACCGCACTTGTCGAGCTTTTTCAGTCTTGGCGAGTCAGAATGCCTCCACTGGGATGATTGAGCCTTAGTTTCGACGTCATATCCGTACACCCATGTTTCGTCACCTGTTATAATACGTTTCAGTAATTCTGCATAGTCGTTGACTTCATTTAGTGACTCCTGAGCAACTTCCATTCGCCGCTGTTATTGTTCAAAATTTAACAATTTTTGAACGAACTTTGTTGCCACGCGTTTCTTACACGTAACATTGGAAACAATATACATGATCCAGTCGATATGCCAACATCATCGGCGACCTCTCTAATTGTGATTCGGCGATTGTTCATAACCATTTCTTTCACTTTTTCCACGTTTTCATCGGTTGTTGATGTGCTGGGGCGTCCAGGGCGTTCGTCATCTTCAACGTCTTACGGCCTTCTTAGAAGCACTTATACCACTCGTAAACTCTTGCTTTACTCACAGCAGACTCACCATAGGCCTTTGCTAACATTTCACACACTTTGTTACACTTTATTCTATTTTTTACGCAAAATTTGATACAAATTCTATGATCCATTTCTTTTAACAAACGAAAATCGCCGAGCTCATAAGAACACGTCTAACCTTAGTGGCTGTCACAGACAAAGTCAATAATGAAAACAGCTGGAAGTTGTATCATACTTCAAGGACATGTATACCAACATAATAAAAAAAATGTTCGACAATCGGACTCTCCAAACCCGCGAAAATTAAAAATTCTCGTTACTTTCTGAACACAACTCGTATGTAGAATTTTGATTGACTGAAATATTTGATTATTGATGGCTTGTACTCTTAATACATCCATATAGTATTTTACGAGGTTGATGGAACGTAAGTCGTTTGTTTAAACGTTAATCAACTTATTAAACGGCTCGATTAACTTCCAATTACAGCGGAAATGATTTTGGGACACCTAACAAATAGGTTAACGTTTATTCGAAAACAGCTGCAACGATTTTAGAGTTATCAAACATTTAAGTAAGTATTGTAATCACTTTTTACTAAAAAATCTACCTGACAAACTAGATAGTTTTGAACTATGTTCCAATCCGATTAAAACTGAACACTCGGTGATGTGATCTGTAAGAATTCCCAATAACGTCGCAAAGACTTGTTAAAATTCTGAAGATCGTTTTGTAGATTTAATCTGCTTATACTTTTAAAATGAAAACTAGTTACAAGTACTGTAGTGTTAGTCAAAAAAAACCTCTGCAGTACTTTAAAAAAATTAAACTACATATGTTTACATATTTAACAACTTACAATTTTAACGATCGTAAATTAACAATTTTAAGAAAGCTGTTTTTGTCTTAGTAAAATATACATGCTTTTTGTTTACGTCAATTTTTTTATTATAATAAATAATATATTCTGATAATGTGTGTTTCGATTTTAAGAAATCATTTGTGAAAACAAAACTTTATTCAACTTAAAACTCAACTTACCATTAACTGTGAACTCGATGTTTGCTGGCCATCGCAGCAGTTCTCTTTTCGATTCTTGCATTCGCATTCGGTTATCTAAATCGAAACAGAAAATTATCGAACCACTTACATAACGACTATTTTCGAGGTGTTATTTATGAAAAAAATATTATTTATTGTATAAATATTAAGTATTTTTTCAAGTGACTACTTCTTATGGCGGGGTATGGATGTATGTTTTGCACTGGAAATTTTCAGTCTGCCGTCACGCATCACGCTCTTATATATATTTTTATTTTAAAATATATTTTTGAAGTAAAAACTTGTACGTTCGCGCCATTATATTACTTACCCAGTCCAACCTAATTATTTAGTTGGGTGTCAAGTGTTAACTGTGTAACAGTGACGTTTTATACGTTTATTATATATTGGTATTTGTGAATAATAAATATTTAAATTATTTTAAACGCCATTATACTACTTACCCAGTCCAACTTTATTTAGTATTTAGTTTTATGACAAGTATTAACTGTGTAACTGACGTTTTATACGTTTATTATATATTGGTATTTGTGAATAATAAATATTTAAATTATTTTAAACGCCATTATACTACTTACCCAGTCCAACTTTATATAGTATTTAGTTTTATGACAAGTGTTAACTGTGTAACTGACGTTTTATACGTTATTATATATTGGTAGGTGTGAATAATAATTTAAATTCCATTATACTACTTACCCAGTGCAACTGAATTATTTAGTAATCAGTTTTGTGATATGTGTTAACTGTAGGCTACAACAGTGACGTTTTAATAATATTTTATACTTCGTAATATAATATTTTAAATTTGAAAGTTTATGTGTGCGTTTTTGTTTGTTATTCAATCACACATTAACTACTGGACCGATTGAGATGAAATTTAAAATGAACAGGGTTTAGGTACGTGAGATGGACATAGATGTATTCCCGTTTTAAAAATCCGAATCCCTGTTATTATGTATTACAGAATTATTGTTTATAAGCTTACATTTGCAATGATTTTAATTGAAACAATCTTATAATTCCAAACAACCTGCCTTTCCAAATTAAAATATTGCAGTTTCCATTGAAGTTGGCATTTACAATGACAATAAGTCACAGGGTCAGATATTAAGAGTAGCAGGAATACATTTGGGACTCCGTGCTTCTCCCGTGGTCAGTTATAGTCTATTCTAGTGTCGAGTAGCAGAAATCTATGTCTTGGCAAAAAACATAAAATCATATAATATTGTATTTAGAAATATATGAAACTGAAATGAACGTACTCATGATTTTGAAAATCGACTGTAAATTTTATTTTGTGGTGCAAAATATATAGCCATAACCCGTGATAAGAAGTAGTCACTTCTGTCGGCAGTCATGCCAAACTTTTTTTTTATTTTTTCGTTACTGCAAAAAACTACAAAAAAGATAAAAATATTACAATAGTCTCAAAATCGGTGCTACAATTTTAGCAGATTTCACATTTTATTAAAAACTCTAAAGTTATTGTTCACGTCAATATGTAAATATATTTTATTAAAATATATAATTCAAAATTTTGAACTAAGTGTTTCCAAAAAAAAGCTATTAACGAATCAATTGATTTGCCAATCAATTAATCTAAAATTTTTGTTATTAACAAAAAAATCAAATACCTCGGCAGTGGTGAAAATTTCAGGAAAAAATGTACCAAAATCGTTTTGGTAGGTTTCGCTCATATTTATTCTTAACATATATCCAAATCTCGAAATTTCAAATAAAAACAAGTTACTATTCGTTGTAAAAAAAATCGAAAGCATTTAATGTCAAAACTAATTTTACACTGTTTCATCATAATGTCAAGAACTAGGCTAAGTACTTCAGTAAATACATTTTTTTCTTGTAATAAATACAGTCTATGAGAAAAAGGAGAATAAATTTTTACGGCCATCTTCTTAGAATGGACTCCAATAGATTGACGAAACGGGTGTTTGATTTTTTCCATAATCGTAAAACAAAACCGAACCGGTTTAAAGAAATTGAAAAAGACCTAATAGAATTAAAAATTACAGAAAATTCACTGCTTGACCAAACTGCTAAGATAAGTACCAAGGACGAAAGAATACGACTCCAAGATAAAACCAAAATAAGACCTAAACCTGTCATTTCGGAAGAGGTGAGGAAAAGAAGATCGGAAAGAATGAAGAGCTACTGGGAACAAAGAAAAGTACAGCGCGCAAGAAATGATTGATTCAGCGTACCCCAAAGAGGGTGAAACGAAAAGAAGAAGAAATACAGTCTACAAAAATTGTGTATTTTGAACTTTAATTGCAAAAAAATAAGAACAGATAATACTCACGAAGATTGTCGTTAAAACGACCCCGAAAACAGCCCACAAGCGGGGTTTCTCATTCTGTCTGATTCGGTTAAACATTACAATTTTACGAAATGTGCACCTTAACGTGGCTCCGGTCAAAGACACAATGATAAGATACAGCAAAAGCGCTACAAAAGTAAAATAACCATTGTTTACAAACAGTCACAGCTTGCATGCGCTGGACAATTAAACATTTTACGTGTACCTTGGTTTCCTTGAGGGGAGATCCGATTACAAGGCTAAACATTGGAACACCCTGTACATCATTGTGTTTTGTATTCAGACTGTCTTGCTGTTGAGATTTGTTGTTGTACTACTGATAGAGACCGTAGGTGTCGGACTGACCCAAGGTCTTAAAACCTTAGCGTCTAGAGTCAAAAGATTACGTAGTTAACAAAAACTAAGAGAAACTGTGTTTGTAACAAAAAACAACGCTATTTTCTCATTTAAAAATTTGGAAATAATTTTTAAAACTGCATCGAATTTTAACAGAATAAAAATTTAGTTTTTTTAGAGCATTACAACAGTGATCGTTTCACGCAGCAGTCTCGCTGGCGTGATGGTGGCGAATTTTCTACAAAACTTTGTTGATTTCATGCCTGCACTTTATTTAAAACCAGTTTTGGTCCGCAATCATTGTCCGCAGACAATGGCCGTCACAGTAGATAGATTAATTTTTGCATTTTCAACGGAATTTAAAAATTTATAAAGCTTAGACAGCGTGGCCACCAAATGAGAGCGGATTTGAGCTTTTTTTATTTTTTATTTTATTACAATTGAAATTCAACTTTTTTTTGTGTTTAACGTCCGACTATTGTGCACACCCGGACTAATGCAGACGATGGGATAATTTATAGCGTATGAAAATGCCAAGCCCTCGCCGGGAATCGAACCCGGGTCCTCGGGGTGAAAGCCCAGTACGCTATCAACTAGGCCACCGAGGAGGAGCCGCCTCTTCAAAATAAGATATTGAAGCAGCTAACAACATGGTAATACCCGATCACTGAGCTTAAAATCAGAACCAATCCTGACCTCTAGATCCTATTTTAAGGATATATATATATATATATATATATATATATATATATAGAGAGAGAGAGAGAGAGAGCCGCCTCGGTTGCCTAGTTGGTAGCGTACTGGGCTTTCACCTCGAGGACCCGGGTTCGATTCCCGGAGAGGGCTTGGCATTTTCATACGCTATAATTCATCCCATCGTCTGCATTAGCCCAGGTGTGCACAATAGTCGGACGTTAAAAAAAAAAAAAAAAAAACTGAACTTAGTCCATCTATCAATACATCTATGAAACGAAAGCGTTAGTTGGTTGCACATCCTATGACGCACTCCAAAATCCAAAAATCACTTGATCTTGTGACAGTTGTGTCAATCTTGTCTTAGTACAAATCAAACGGTTTTATCCTGTCCAACCGCCGAACTTGAACCGAATTGTCGAGAACTTGTAGCATCTCGATGTTATGCAGTCTTACTTCATGCTTCCTAGCAAATCGCCGAACCTCTTCATGAACTGTAGCAATTTGTAAATCCTTATGAAGATCATCATTGCGTATGTACCCTGGGGCATTAACAATGCCTCTCAGTACTTTATTTTGACACGTTTGAATATTTTTAATATTGCTTCTTTTCGTGCAACCCCAAAGCTGCACACCATATGGCCAGAGGATTTGAGCTGAATGCATGTCAAAACTGAACCAATATACATGCTCCCACTGAGAGTGACTCCGGAGCTCAACGCCGCCGCTGACTCAGCTCTGCTCCGTTACGCTCAAACAATAAGTTAGGTTTTTAACGTGTGGTCCGCTCCGCTCCGCATTTGGTGCCCACGCTGCTTTATTTTTGCGGGTTTTAACATTGAATACGAGGATAGAATATTTTCAAAAGCGTGAACTATAATAAGAAGTTATGGTTTTAGGAATTGTAATGACCTTCAATTTAAAACTCTTTAATGGATTTATCTCGGTAACAAACACGAAAATACTGTTCTGTTCGAGCTATTGTCCAGCAAAAATACCACAATCGATTTTTGAGCCAATTTTTGTAATCAAATTGTCATAAATTAACATTTTTAACTTTAAAATTACACTGAAAATAAGAAAATTACCGTCTCCAGCGATGTGCACACACACACGCACGCGCACGCGCACGCACACTCACATACACACGCTCGCGCACACACATACACACAAGTGCGCACGCGCACGCGCACACCTACATACACGCACGCACGCGCACACACACACGCACACACACACACACAGACAAACATACTCACACACACACACACACACATACACTCTCTCTCTCACACACACTCACTCACACATACACACACACACACACTCTCTCTCTCACACACACACACACACACACACACACACACACACACACACACACACACACACACACACACACACACACACACACACACACACACACACACACACACACACACACACACACACACACACACACACACACACACACACACACACACACACACACACACTCACACACACACTCACACACACACACACACACACACACACACACACACACACACACACACACACACACACACACACACACACACACACACACTCTCTCACACACACACACACACACACACACACACACACACACACACACACACACACACTCACTCTCTCTCACACACACACACACACACACACACACACACACACACACACACACACACACACACACACACACACACACACACACACACACACACACACACACACACACACACACACACACACACACACACACACACACACACACACACACACACACACACACACACACACACACACACACACACACACACACACACACACACACACACACACACAATTTAACGATGATCATCAGTTTATTTTCAGATATTTTATTGTTATTTAAAGTTCAAAAGCTAATATTTAAAGATTTTATTAATAACGATTGTTCTAGTGGAATTAAATGTTCAAAAAATGTTATGATAGCAAAATAATTTTTCAAACTTAACAGCTCATCAGCTACACAGCTGCGTGACGCGATTATCTAGCTACCTTTTAAAAAAAAATTTTAAATGAACATTAACTAAACTTTTCCTTGATTTTCGGGCTTGGATACACAAAACTACTGTTCATACGCTAGCGTTACCATCAACAGTAGACTGTATATGTTGATATACATATCAATGTATATATGGATCCTTCATATATAATCTACCGAACGAAAACATTAATTTGTATAAAATCCACAATTTATATTATTGAATAAATAATAAGTTTTTATTCAACTCATACAATATAACCGACAATTAAACATCAGTACAATGTGTTATATAAAGTTGTTCCACAGCCTGTTGATATTTTAGTTGCAAGTCAGCACCTATGCCTCTGTTATCGATAGGCTATCTCGATATGTTGTGACTGTACGTACAGCGCTCAGCTCAGTTCCAGATCAGTTGTGTAGCGCGTACCGACAGGTCTGGACATGTCGAGAAATATTTATTTGCTCAACCGTGTTACGACAGTGTTATGTGTAGTGCAGTGTATTTGTGAGTGTGCAATAGTGGCTTCAGATATAAACTACATAAGGTAGGCTAATTTATCACTATTACTTTTAAGAATTTGTCAGCTGTTAGTACACAAACTTTATCACTTTGAAAATTGAATTTAAGTTAAAAAATATCGAAATATTATTTATTTTGGACTCCTAATAGAGATTATCGCTGAGTGACATTATGGTAAAATCCAAAACCGGGACTAAAATAAGAATCGTTATGATCTGTAGCTCAGTTTTTGAAAGAAATTTAATATATATTAAAATAAGCTTATACCTTATAGGCTAAGGACAAGAAATACGTGTTTAAATACAATATAACCGGCTGATTTATGATAAATGTCTTTGAATAAGCCAATCAGCTGTTTCTACATTATGTTACTAAATGTGACTATTGAACTTAATATAGGCAGATGACGATGTCGATACTAATTAGGCTCGTACTGAAAAATGCACTTTAAGCACTTTTGTCAGTTTTGGTTATTTTTGGGCCAAAACGCTTTATTGTATGCCCAATATTAATAACCCAAAATATAAAAGTGCGGAAACAACTGGAAGTTAGAAAAGAATGAAAATAATAAAGGCAAACATAACCTCAAAATGGATAACACGCGACGTAGGTTATGAGTTTTTCATCGAGAAAACGAATAATTAAATTTGTGTCATTAATTATGAAAAGAATGTATTTTTTTAAAACTTTAAGAACTTATTCGACTCGGTTGTTGGCAATACTGTGTGGTAAAAATGGCTTAAAATGTAACTTATAATAATAAATTTAATTTTCTGTGAATGAATATATGGTATTTATGCAGTGTACCTTTTATATTTTATATTATTGCTTTTGGACATGTAACAAAGCGTTCTAGTAAAAAAAAAATACCGAAAAATCCAGGACATGCTACACTGCATAATTACGAAGAAAAATTATCGTTTTATTGCAACCATCGTGCAGATGTACGATTGTGTCAGTTAGGTTATGGAGTAGGCCTATTATTTTTAAAAAATTAAAGGTTATTTTCATGCATCACCGTGTTAGGCCTAACAACCGTGTCAGTTAGCTATGGAATATTCATTAAAAAAAAAATAAAGGTTATTTTCATGCATCACCGCGTTAGGCCTAACAACCGTGTCAGTTAGCTATGGAATATTTTTTTTAAAAAAAATAAAGGTTATTTTCATGCATCACCGTGTTAGGCCTAACAACCGTGTCAGTTAGGTTATGAAGTATTCTTTAGGAAAAAATAAAGGTTATTTTCATGCATCACCGTGTTAGGCCTAAGAACCGTGTCGGTTAGGTTCAAGGTTGTTATACAGAACCAGTATAACAACCTTGGGTTAGGTTCACCACTCAACAACCGTGTCAGTTAATTTAAATTATTCTTTTAAAAAAATTAAAGGTTTTTTATCGCCCAAAATTTGTGTTAGACTATTTTTATCGTTTTACCGATCTACAACACGTAACCGATTTTCGCGCGATAGCAATTTTGAGGTTATGTTTGTCACTTTTATTTCGATTTTTAACGTATGTGGTTTCCGAGCTTATATATTTTATATTATTGCTTTTGGGCAGGTAATAAAGCGTTTAAAAAAAAATACCGAAAAATCCAGGACATGAATAACTATCGAATTATGCACACACACACACACACACACACACACACACACACACACACACACACACACACACACACACACACACACACACACACACACACACACACACACACACACACACACACTCTTTCACACACACACACACACACACACACACACACACACACACACACACACACACACACACACACACACACTCTCTCTCTCTCACACACACACACACACACACACACACACACACACACACACACACACACACACACACACACACACACACACACACACACACACACACACACACACACACATATATATATATATATATACATACACACACACACACACACACACACACACACACACACACACACACACACACACACTCACACATACACACAACACACACTCGCATACACACACTCTCACACACACATACACAAACTCACACACACACACACACACACACACACACACACACACACACACACACACACACACACTCACACATACACACAACACACACTCACATACACACACTCTCACACACACATACACAAACTCACACACTCACATACACACACTTACACACACACACACACACACACACACACACACACACACACACACACACACACACACACACACACACACACACACACACACACACACACACACACACACACACACACACACACACACACACACATACACATACTCATACACACACACTCACACACACAATCTCTCTCTCTCTCTCTCTCTCACACACACACACACACACACACACACACACACACACACACACACACACACACACACACACACACACACAAACGATGAAATTGCTTTGCATTCAATATCAAAGTACATAACACTAAAAAAACAAAAATTATTACTTAAGTAAAATAAATACTAAATACACAAGCTCTATAAATACAGAAAATAATTTTTGGCAAAACTGTTCAGTATCTTATCCGTAGAATAGTGACGGGTTTTTTCAATTTTCTTTATAAGTAGGCTTACTAGTTACGGTTCATAGGCAAAGTCAAAAACCGTTAGAATTATGCGCGCGCACATCTTATTCATAAACAATACGACCGATGACTAAAAAATTTGTCGAAAATTTATCTTCGGGCGGACCAAATTTACGGGGCGATATTTTACAACCAGGGACAATATGTTCGTGAACAAGAAAAATAGTTAAGGTTAAAATCTTAAGTCTAAATATATGTTTATTTTTATTTATTTAGTGTGAAGTATCATTTAAAACCAAAAGTGGTACTGATTCTGAATGTATATAGTTTTGTTTTGCTCATAAGAATTTCTTATAATGTCGCCAGTCTTTTGTTTTCGATATGTTATGTCAGAAAATATTTGAAAACAAAACAAAAATGTTTTTTTCAGTTTTTTTTATATTTTACGTTTATGGATCTCGACAAAATCGTCTTTTGAAAAAATTATCAATAATTTTAAAAAACATTTTTTACGTCACTAGACCTTTCAAAAAAAAAAAATTGATCCTAAGATGCAAGCGGTACAGTCCGCTTCTTGGCAGTGCAGACGTCACAGAAATCAGGTAAGTACGTGTTCGTTCATTTTTTTCAAAAAGGTTAACTCAAATTTGACGCTATCAAAAACTGACGCGTGATATTTTTGAAAATATCGTTTTTTTTGTTCGTATCAAGGTGTAACCGTGTTTAAGTAGGGTGTAGCAGTAATTTGATTATTAAGAAGGTTATCTTGTTAGGGTAAACCAAATTAATACGTGCAACCAACCTACGAAACGAAAATATCCCACTTATAACCAAAATATTACCGCAAAATGTATTTTAACACATTTTCTGATTAACGATTTGCACAAGGTCACGATTAATAATACACGATCACGTTTTATAATAAATAGTTAAATACTGTAAAAAAAATAAATATATAAACAACTTTTGAGAAAAGTTTCTTTAATTGATTGAAATTTGACATTTTTTATTTAAAAAATTGGTGCCGAAAGTCAGCAATAATTTGTGCCAGTGAGTGATGAATATTTAAAGTAGAAAGGACATAGTGAATTCAAATGTTTACCTGATTATTTGAAAACATCCAATACATGTAAATAATTATTAACATAACAAATTTTAGAGATGAAAACATGTGCGTCCAAAATTATTACCTGAATTTCTAAATTGGGAATATAATTTTGATTTTCTATACATAGTCGTTATTTTTATAATTAAGGAATTATTTAACGTACCTGTAAATAATAATATTTCGCTTTCAGTTTGAGTAGAATTGTAGTTTCAGCGCTCACACTGGACCGGTATATAGCGTTAGAAAAAGTAAAAAAATATTTCCAGAATTCGAAGGTTGGCGGCCCAAATTGCATCTTTGTCCCTTATGTAACCGCTATGTATTAAAACCAGCAACTTTGTCCTTAATAGTTTCGTTTCCTTTACTCACAAGGCACTTTAGAAAATTATCTACTTTTCTTTGAAAAAAAATATGTTTTTTACTGTGATAAAACATAAGGACTTTTTTAAAAACCTAATCATGAAAATAAACCGATATTAATAACCGATATGTATTTCTTTTTATATTCTTCTTTTTTTCTGTTAGAATTATTGTCACTATGTTGAGTATAATGATCTGCCTTCCCTAGCTTCGTCAATTCTACTTTTGTTGACGCGTTTCGGAGAACCTCCATCTTCAAAAACGATAACTATACTGGTCACTAGTGTTGAGGCAGAAAACACCAAACTGTTAAAAAAAACTGCTTTTCTATAAACGACAAAAAAACTGCTTTTTCAAATGGAAACAAACAGTTTGTTTTGGACTGGTTTATGGTTTGTTAAACAAGGAACGGACTGTTCTATTCGAACGTTGCCGCAAGCGCTAAAACTGTTTTCCTGCTAACTGCTTTTCTTCTACCTGCTTTCATACTTTTTCCCTTTATTCCAAAGTTGCTTGTTGCTTGTAGTGACGTAAGAACTGTTTGGTCAATGTCAACGTTTATCTCTATTTTTTTTGCGAGTTGTAGTAACAACCTCTCACATTTTGTAGATACAGAGCCTAATTTTATTTAAACGTATTTTTTATATTTATTATCAATCATCAATACTTTTTAATCGACTAAGAATATTCTAAATCGTTTGCATTTTGGTAAATATGCAAAGGACTATTTAATTTTTAAGTAAAAAAAAGAATGCTTCTATTAGAAATTCATTGCATTTTGTAAATATTAAATGGCATACATAATTATTACGTTTTAAGAATGTAATTTAATTATTAATACACGTGTAAGGATTATTTTTATCCTTTCTAAATGATTTACACCCAAAAACAATTTAAGGACATGGTGGTAATGGAAATGAAAAAGTAGTCTTAGAAAACTGAACGTATGTGCTTTATGTTTTCGCTGCTAATACAACTTTGAGTTTCAGTTTTCTAAACCTGTTTTATTTCCAACTGTTTTAAAAAGCAGCTTTTTTCCTCAACAAACAGTTTGTTGACGGTTTGTAAAAATAGCAGAAACGCCCATCTCTACTGGTCACCAATATTATGGCCCGTCCTATTTATAATTTTCTATCTCCACCTCGTACCCCTCCTCTGTTCAACACGTGTAAATTAAACCTGACATGCTCGCTTCTGACTGGCTCTTCAAAATCATACGTTTTCGCTCGCTTCTGATTGGCTCCTTTCAAACTTTCTCTCAACGGTCGTCCCTCGTGTTAATTTTTGAAAATTTTTTAGATTTTTAAACGTAATATCTGCTTGCGACGATATCTGTTCATTTATTATGTTTTCGCCCTTTAATTTAGGTTTAAAATTAATCTAAACACGTCAGGTTTAATGTACACGTGTTGAACAGAGGAGGGGTACGAGATGGAGATAGAAAATTATAAATAGGACGGGCCATAATATTGGTGACCAGTGTAGTTGCAGTTTTTGAAGATGGAGATTCTCCGAAACGCGTCAACAAAAGTAGAATTGACGAAGCTAGGGAAGGCAGATCATTATACTCATTTGTTAAATGAGAGGCCGCCATCTTGAAACGTAAGTCAAGGAATGTAACTTATATATTGATCGTTCGAGATTTATAAACAATTTCCGTTCCGAATTTCAAAACAATCGGTCAATGCGTTTTGCCAAAACTGCGTACTTTTGTTGTTGTTAAATCAGAGACCGCCATCTTGAAACGGAAGTCAAGGGGTAAAACTTACACACTGGTCGTTCGGGATTTATACTCAACGAATTTCCGTACCGAATTTCAAAACAATCGGTTAATGCGTTTTGCCAAAATTGCGTACTTATTAAATCAGAGGCCGCCATCTTGAAACGAAAGTCAAAGGGTAAAACTTACACACTGGTCGTTCGGGATTTATACACAACGAATTTCCGTACCGAATTTCAAAACAATCGGTCAATGCGTTTTGCCAAAACGTCGTACTTTCGTTGTTGTTAAATCAGAAGCAGCCATCTTGAAACGGAAGTCAAAGGGTAAAACTTACACATTGGGCGTTCGGGATTTATACACAACGAATTTTCGTTCCGAATTTTAAAACAATCGGTCAATGCGTTTTGCCAAAACGTCGTACTTTCGTTGTTGTTAAATCAGAGGCCGCCATCTTGAAACGGAAGTCAAGGGGTAAAACTTACACATTGGTCGTTCGGGATTTATACACAACGAATTTCCGTTCCGAATTTCAAAACAATAGGTCAATGCATTTGCCAAAAACAGTAACAAACAAACAAATACACAAACGAATGGCGAACGGTCATGTTGAAATAAATACTTTGCCTCATAAAGTCAAAAATTTTACAAAATTCAATCAATTTGTTTCGTATAATCTTCAAAGTAGTATATAGACGGATAGAAAACCAAATACAATCCCCTTTTTGAATCCGCATATGGCCTGAAACGGATTTATACGTCAAAATTATTTTGTGCACACAGATATAGGCTTCAAAGCTCACTTTGATTATTACATTTTGTATGAGTAATAACAGCATAACATAATATTAAACATAACATAAATTCTGTTAGCTCAGGAACTTGCATTAACAAAATTGTTTGAGGATTTTCAATATTTTTGTGTTTGTCTGTAATTACTTACAAAATATAGTTCAATTTGCTGTTCGGCGCATTGCCGACAAACCTGTAGAGACACACAGACTACTGTGAAAATGTAAGTTTTGATGAACACTGTTTACTGTCTCTACACTGCCTGAACAAATAAACACGCAAGCCGCAATAAAGCAGTGTCACATTAGTTGCCTAAACATTACATTGAAGGCGTTATGATACTTTCCATGCGTAAATTTATAAAAGACTGAAGCAAAATAAAACCTAATTATGAGATGTTGTAAAATTTAAATTTTTGAAAAATTAACAGTGAAGAATATTTTTAAATTAAACTTATCTATGTATTCCTAATAATTTGGTACACTACTTTTAAAGAGATATCTATCTTTTGTAAAAAAAGAACCTATTAAATCTGAAATATTAAATCAACAGTGCAGAATGTTAAACTGCTCTAGATATTCGGGGTAAATCGGTACTTTATTAATACTATATTAACTTTATTAAATCTGAAATATTAAATCAACAGTGCAGAATGTTAAACTGCTCTAGATATTCGGGGTAAATCGGTACTTTATTAATACTATATTAACTTTATTAAATCGAAATATTAAATCAACAGAGCAGACTGTTAAACTGCTCTACATATTCAGGGTAAATCGATACTTTATTAATACTATATTAACTTTATTAAATCTGAAATATTAAATCAACAGAGCAGAATGTTAAACTGCTCTACATATTCAGGGTAAATCGATACTTTATTAATACTATATTAACTTTATTAAATCTGAAATATTAAATCAACAGTACAGAATGTTAAACTGCTCTACATATTCAGGGTAATTTGGCACTTTATTAAATACTATATTAACTTTGATAAATCCTAAATATTAAATCAACAGTGCAGAATGTTAAACTGCTCTACATATTCAGGGTAATTTGGCACTTTATTAAATACTATATTAACTTTATTAAATCGAAATATTAAATCAACAGTGCAGAATGTTAAACTGCTCTACATATTCAGGGTAATTTGTTACGTTATTAAATACTATATTAACTTTATTAAATCGAAATATTAAATCAACAGTGCAGAATGTTAAACTGCTCTACATATTCAGGGTAATTTGGCACTTTATTAAATACTATATTAACTTTATTAAATCGAAATATTAAATCAACAGTGCAGAATGTTAAACTGCTCTACATATTCAGGGTAATTTGTTACGTTATTAAATACTATATTAACTTTATTAAATCGAAATATTAAATCAACAGTGCAGAATGTTAAACTGCTCTACATATTCAGGGTAATTTGGTACTTTATTAAATACTATATTAACTTTATTAAATCGAAATATTAAATCAACAGTGCAGAATGTTAAACTGCTCTACATATTCAGGGTAAATCGGTACTTTATTAATACTATATTAACTTGATTAAATCTGAAAAATTAAATCAACAGTGCAGAATGTTAAACTGCTCTAGATATTCGGGGTAAATCGGTACTTTATTAATACTATATTAACTTTATTAAATCTGAAATATTAAATCAACAGTGCAGAATGTTAAACTGCTCTACATATTCAGGGTAAATCGGTACTTTATTAAATACTATATTAACTTTATTAAATCGAAATATTAAATCAACAGAGCAGAATGTTAAACTGCTCTACATATTCAGGGTAAATCGATACTTTATTAAATACTATATTAACTTTAATAAATCTGAAATATTAAATCAACAGTGCAGAATGTTAAACTGCTCTACATATTCAGGGTAATTTGGCACTTTATTAAATACTATATTAACTTTGATAAATCTTAAATATTAAATCAACAGTGCAGAATGTTAAACTGCTCTACATACTCAGGGTAAATCGGTACTTTATTAATACTATATTAACTTGATTAAATCTGAAATATTAAATCAACCGTGCAGAATGTTAAACTGCTCTACATATTCAGGGTAATTTGGTACTTTATTAAATACTATATTAACTTTATTAAATCGAAATATTAAATCAACAGTGCAGAATGTTAAACTGCTCTACATATTCAGGGTAAATCGGTACTTTATTAATACTATATTAACTTGATTAAATCTGAAAAATTAAATCAACAGTGCAGAATGTTAAACTGCTCTAGATATTCGGGGTAAATCGGTACTTTATTAATACTATATTAACTTTATTAAATCTGAAATATTAAATCAACAGTGCAGAATGTTAAACTGCTCTACATATTCAGGGTAAATCGGTACTTTATTAAATACTATATTAACTTTATTAAATCGAAATATTAAATCAACAGAGCAGAATGTTAAACTGCTCTACATATTCAGGGTAAATCGATACTTTATTAAATACTATATTAACTTTAATAAATCTGAAATATTAAATCAACAGTGCAGAATGTTAAACTGCTCTACATATTCAGGGTAATTTGGCACTTTATTAAATACTATATTAACTTTGATAAATCTTAAATATTAAATCAACAGTGCAGAATGTTAAACTGCTCTACATATTCAGGGTAATTTGGCACTTTATTAAATACTATATTAACTTTATTAAATCGAAATATTAAATCAACAGTGCAGAATGTTAAACTGCTCTACATATTCAGGGTAATTTGTTACTTTATTAAATACTATATTAACTTTATTAAATCGAAATATTAAATCAACAGTGCAGAATGTTAAACTGCTCTACATACTCAGGGTAAATCGGTACTTTATTAATACTATATTAACTTGATTAAATCTGAAATATTAAATCAACCGTGCAGAATGTTAAACTGCTCTACATATTCAGGGTAATTTGGTACTTTATTAAATACTATATTAACTTTATTAAATCGAAATATTAAATCAACAGTGCAGAATGTTAAACTGCTCTACATATTCAGGGTAAATCGGTACTTTGTTAATACTATATTAACTTGATTAAATCTGAAAAATTAAATCAACAGTGCAGAATGTTAAACTGCTCTACATATTCAGGGTAAATCGGTACTTTATTAATACTATATTAACTTGATTAAATCTGAAAAATTAAATCAACAGTGCAGAATGTTAAACTGCTCTACATATTCAGGGTAAATCGGTACTTTATTAATACTATATTAACTTTATTAAATCTGAAATATTAAATCAACAGTGCAGAATGTTAAACTGCTCTACATATTCAGGGTAAATCGGTACTTTATTAATACTATATTAACTTGATTAAATCTGAAAAATTAAATCAACAGTGCAGAATGTTAAACTGCTCTACATATTCAGGGTAAATCGGTACTTTATTAATACTATATTAACTTGATTAAATCTGAAAAATTAAATCAACAGTGCAGAATGTTAAACTGCTCTACATAGTCAGGGTAATTTGGTACTTTATTAAATACTATATTAACTTTAAGAAATCTGAAATATAAAATCAACAGTGCAGAATGTTAAACTGCTCTACTTATTCGGGGTAATTTGGTACTTTATTAAATACTATATTAACGTTATTAAATCGAAACATTAGCTATGAATAAATAAACCCATTATGATCAAAACTGACCCATAAGTAGACAATTGATCAAAATCATTTCCTCCATTAAATGATAGAAAATACTTTTTTTATTCCTAAATCCATGTAATGTAAAACTAACTTTAGAAAATTTTGTCACATCTGTTAATAAAGTAATAATTTCAAAGTACTTATCAAATTAGTAATAATTTCAATTTTAGTCATAATTTAATTTCGATTTTATTTAAGATTTATTAAGAATTTGATATCTGTATGGCAAGAGAGTAATAATTACTACAGACATCTTGAATCCATATTAGTATTTTTAGTCTTTTTTAATTATTGGTAGTGATTTTTAAAAATTTCTATTTTGTCATTAAAAGTTTTAACAACAATACAAACTCAACAATAATATTTTTTTATAATTCCAGTATATGATGATAAAACAATTCGGATTTTAAATGTTTTTAAAATTTTAATTAATTTTCTTGTTTGGTTTACAAATAAGGCCGCTTCCAGGTAGCAGCACAATACACGGTGAATTAAATCTACACTATTCTTACTACAATGTCTCTGTTTAGTTCTCTAAATCCTGTGTAGTTTCAAATAATGCCGCTGTAACGCTGACGATGTTTTTATTTATATATTGCAAAAATGTTCGTCAATTTGTACAGATTTACTATGAAAGAGTTCCGCTTCAGAAATGAAAAAATTATAACAAAAACGTTTAAACCAGAACGCACAAATTGGCGAGAATGTTTCTTAGTGAATTAACACGATAGGTGTCTTGCAGTAACATGCTGCGCTCTGGTGACGATTTTAAGTACTACTTCCACTAATAAGAATGTATTACCTAATTATTTTTAGAATCATCGGTTTACATTAAAACAAATTTCAGTAAGATAACGCAAATTGAATGCCGCTTTGACATTTTTTAAATTCTGTAACCAATATGGAATTCGTTTTGGTCCCGGAAATTCTTTTTTAGCAACAGTGTTTACCAAAAGTGTAAACGCTCAGGTACTTTAACGTCATCGTACAGTACAATTTTTTTTTAGACCATAATTTTTGTAGGTCTATTTTCAAAGTTTATTAACAAAATTTATAATGTGAAACATTATAAACGTGTAATTAAATTCATGTGTAATTAAATTTAATTACGCACCCCAATTTGAAGAGATAGCGACCATTTTAGTAAGGTTGTTAATTTTTATAAAGATCATTAATGCTTCTTATCACAACTAAGGTACAAGGTGTGTTCACAAAGTAACGAGAATTTTTAAAATTCGCGGGCTTGGAGAGTCCGATTGTCAATTTTTTTTTATTATGTTGGTATACATGCCCTTCAAGTATGATAAAACTTCCAGCTGTTTTCATTGTTCACTTTGTCTGTGACAGCCACTAAGGTTAGACGTGTTTTTATGAGCTCGGCGATTTTCGTTTGTTAAAAGAAATGGATCAAAGAATTTGCATCAAATTTTGCGTAAAAAATGGAATAAAGTGTAACAAAGTGTGTGAAATGTCAACAAAGGCTTATGGTGAGTCTGCTATGAGTAAAGCAAGAGTTTACGAGTGGTATAAGCGTTTCCAAGAAGGCCGTGAAGACGTTGAAGATGATGAACGTCCTGGACGCCCCAGCACATCAACAACCGATGAAAACTTGGAAAAGTGAAAGAAATGGTTATGAACAATCGCCGAATCACAATTAGAGAGGTCGCTGATGATGTTGGCATATCGATTGGATCATGACATGACATTGTTTCCCGTGTTTTGTGTATGAAACGCGTGGCAGCAAAATTCGTTACAAAATTGTTGAATTTTGAACAAAAACAGCGGCGAATGGAAGTTGCTCAAGAATCACTAAATGATGTCAACGACGATGCAGAATTACTGAAACGTATTATAACAAGTGATGAAACATGGGTTTACGGATATGACGTCGAAACTAAGGCTCAATCATCCCAGTGGAGACATTCTGGCTCGCCAAGACCGAAAAAGGCTCGACAAGTGCGGTCGAACGTGAAGGTGTTCTTCGATATTAATGGCATAGTGCATCATGAATTCCTGCCACCAGGTGAAACGGTCAATAAGGAGTACTACCTACAAGTTCAACGCCGTTTGCGTGAAAACGCCCGGATCTGTGGAAAAACAATTCATGGCTTTTGCACCACGATAATGCACCAGCTCACATCTCATTGCTTGTTCGTGAATTTTTTGCCAAAAACAGTACTGTAACGATGCCCCAGCCTCCATATTCGCCGAACATGCTCCGTGTGACTTTTTCCTATTTACAAAAATAAAGAGAACCTTAAAGGGCCGTCGTTTTACAGCCGTAGATGACATTAAAAGCGCATCGCTGAAAGAACTAAAGGCTATCTCAAAGATCGTGTTTGAGAAGTGTTTCGAGGATTGGAAGAAGCGCTGGCACAAGTGCATAATCTCCAATGGGGACTATTTTGAGGGCGACAACATCAATGTAGAAGAATAAATAAATATTTTGTTCAACAAAAAAAATTCTCGTTACTTTCTGAACACACCTCGTACACCGGAAAATTTACTTTTAAAATGGAAGCCATATTTGAGTATGTAGTCAATAACAGTCTAGAATGAACAACGTGTAGCTACACTTCCACATGAATACTAGGCCTACTGTTCAGCGTAGGAAATTCACGAAACGAACATGTTTTCAGACTATTGACAAATTGTCTTTATATCGAACAGTCAGCAAAGAAGAATTATTAATTTCCAAAAAACAATTGATCGAACAAAGCGAGGTTTCTGTATACTCGACTGTCTGTTTGTTTGTTACGCAGTTTTGGCCAAACGCATGGACCGATTGTTTTGAAACTTTGTACTGAGGTACCCTGTATAACGTCCGAACTACGTATGTAAATTTTGTTGCCATTCGCCTTCTGGTTTACAATAAGAGTGTACGCAATTTTAGCCAAACGCGATAACTGTTGATTTTGCAATTTGGTAAGAAAATATCTTGTATAAAACCCAAATGACGTCACAACATTTTCTCTTACTCACTTTCGTTCGATTATGGCGGCTGTCATTAACAATGAGTAGGCCTATACGCAATTTTAATCAAACGCATTGACCGATTGTTTTAAAATATTGTACGAAGGTACGTTGTATGTAGCTCGAAAGGTGTGAGATTTTTCCTCATTCACTTCCGTTTCAAAATGGTGGGCAATGATTCAACGTTTAGCGTGTAGTTGCTGATTGTTTCCTGTAATACTGGCTGAACGGCAAAACCTATCACAATTTTGTCTGGATCGTGGAGAAAGAGCATAAAGTTTCCAAAAAGGTGGTTCAATAACACTTTTCATAAATGTTACGGTTACCGGTTAAATTGGCGGAAGGAGTTACAAGCGCTGTCGCGGAGCGCTCTGCATATTAATTAAGACTATATCGCGAGGTCAGCTGTTCTTTGAAGTACTACTTTTTGTGTGTTACAAACTGATTTCACTTACAAAATGATCTGTCTCATTTTAATTAAAGTCGCTGATCGTGGGATTTACCGTGATGGTCTCTGCGATGGAAATTCTTCTAGTAAAAAAGAACGTCACTTTTATGGCGTATCACAAATCTTAAAGTATGTCTACATGGAACGTGCGATCAAAAAATTACTATTCAAAAACAAACAAAAATGATTTCACTCGTGTGATCTCGGCCTCCCAAATTTTTTTGGTGCGGTTTACGAACCTTGACTAATCCGAATGATGACCGTAGATCGAGACAATACCCGTTGACAGATGTCTTGATTTAGGTCGCTAGCTCCTGAACAAAGAAACACTCGAAGGTGTGCGTTAGGTTAACAGTTCCGTTCTTGCTGGGGCAACACCTAAACAAAAGTTTTCACAGAAATGCCCATCATTTACCACCTTGCGCTGACTTCTGGGCGCAACCAATAACTTAACTTCGCTAAAATAAAGTGTGTTGACATGCGTGACTGAGGCCCGTATCCGTTTAGCGGTGACAATATTGTTTGTGCAAATTTCCATTGGGAATGAGCTATTGGATCTGCAATCATGGAAATACCCAGACTGAGCGCTGGTCTTCACCTCTAGATCACTTCATGAAACTTCGTTAAAATAGCGCGCGCGCTCGTGTGTGTGTGTGTGTGCGTGAGAGAGAGAGTTTGTTTGTGTATGTGAGTGTGTGTGTGTGTGTGTGTGTGTGTGTGCGAGAAAGAGAGAGTGTGTGTGTGTGTTAGTGTGAGAGAGAGAGAAAGTTTGTGAGTGTGTGTGTGAGAGAGAGAAAGAGTGAGAGTGTGTGTGTGAGTGTATGTGTGTAGTGTGTGTGTATGTGTCAGAGAGTGAGAGAGAGAGAGAAAAGAGAGAGTGAGTGTGTGTGTGTGTGCGAGAGAGAGAGTGTGTGTGTGTGTGTGTTAGTGTGAGAGAGAGAGTGTGTGTGTGAGTGAGAGAGAGAGTTTGTGAGTGTGTGTGTGTGTGTGAGAGAGAGAGAGAGAGAGAGTGTGTGTGAGAGAGAGTGTGTGTGTGTGTATGAGTGTATGTGTGTAGTGTGTGTATGTGTCAGAAAAAGAGAGAAAAGAGAGAGAGTGAGTGTGTGTGTGTGTGTGTGGAGAAAGAGGGTGTGAGTGTTAGTGTGTGTGTGAGAGAGAGAGAGAGAGTGTGTGTGTGTGTGTGTGTGTGTAAGTGTGTGTGTGAGAGAGAGAGAGAGTGTTGTGTGTGTGTGTGTGTGTGTGAGAGAGAGAGAGAGAGAGAGAGAGAGAGAGAGAGAGAGAGTGAGAGAGAGAGAGAAAGTGAGTGTATGTGTGTGAGTGTATGCGTGTGTGTGTGAGAGAGAGAGAGAGAGAGAGAGAGTGTGTGTGTGTGTGTGTGTGTGTGTGAGAGAGAGAGAGAGAGAGAAAGAGAGAGTGTGTGTGAGTGTATGTGTACGTATGTGTGCGGGCGCGTGCGTGTGCGTGTGTGTCGCGTGTTTGAGCACTTTCAAGTTCGCATTTTTGGTTTGCTTGAATTCAAACTTGACACAAAAAACGATTTTCGTGACAGCTTGGACCAGCTGGTTACCCAGCACAATCCGTTCAACAGTTTCAAAATGGCAGATTTCAATACAAAAGCTGAAGGAATTTAATTTCTTTCAGAAGCCATTTTCACCAAAGCAGTTAGCATTCGTCATTTTGAAAATCTACTGAAATTACGAAAAACGTATTGCACGGCGGTTAGGACTCAGTGTAATTGTAACGGCTGGAATGCTAATTTATGCAGAATTTAATGCTGATTATGACGGTGAAACTGGGTTTTCAATTACAAAATTTGAAACGAAGAAGACAGTTAAATAATTAATGAAAAATTAGCTGTGATCGGAAAAAAGATTTTTTTTTTATTTTCTTTAGTCTCTTACTGTAATTTTGTATTTCAATGTTGGTACACTGAGTTGAGTACACTGTTTTCCGGACAGATTCCAAATTGATTTTCTTGAGTAACGCGTATTGTATTTATTACCATATTTATGGTCTACATCAGAGTAAAATCGTTGAAAGTCAAATATCGAGAAAATCTTTTTTAATTTTTTTTTTTTATTAAAAATGGGCTTGGCACACGAGCAAACCAGGCCTAGGTACGGTGACCATAGATTCGGAACTTTACAATCTTTTGTTCCAGAATCTCGTTCAGGAAACCCGGATTTGTAGATTGTAGTAAAAAAATTTACGTAATTTACACATTGTTCGTGACAGTAAATCTGGTATCAAAGACCATTTTAAATCTAAGAAACACAAGCTTATTCTTTTGCTGTTTCTAACTCATGAATAGTTCTTAACTATAAATGAATCATGTAAAAATGAACTTTACAAAAAAGCAGCGATAACTTACAACACATTGTTAAAAATGTCACAGTTTTCGCTCCTATCTGAAAAAACATCGATGATCATCGAATGTAAATGCATTTTAATTAAATGTTTGTTTTATTACGTTGAACCTTTCATTACACGTGTGAAAAGCCCCGGATTTCCTTTAAGTAAATATGGTCTTCATACTTGTATGCTAAAATATTTCGAATTCGTTCAAATGGTTTAGTCTTTAGCGACAGATAGGGTTCTTTGGGTAATTATTTAATATGAGCAAGGTTTTTTGTGCGCCATTTTTTCTAAGCCGAGTAACTCGTTAAATCAAATAATTTTGTAAGTAAATTAACACTTAATCAGACACGCATGTCGGTTATAAAAGTTGTTTAAATATTTATAGACGCACAACGTACTTGTTTTATTTATAATTTAACGAATACCCTTTTAACTTCTGAATCATTATTAACAAGACTCGTTATTATTCAGTTAACACAGTGACAAAACCAAACCATACAACAGCTGATTTCGTATAGCCTTAGCTTTCTAGCCTGGCTGCAGTTATGATCAGTAGAAGTGATTCACTAATTTGATCACCAGAGTGCAGTGTGCAGGTGAAGCGAGGCTGGCTGCCGGATTCCCACGGTCTGAACCAGCTGCCCCCACTTCGCCTCTCATCTCTCCATCTCTCTTGGCTACCTGAGTCAGTCCTCAACTTGAACCATTCACTGCATTCACTGACACTGCCAAGCTCTTCGTTTAAACTTACAAACTTACCTCACTCTCTCCTTACATAGTACACAGTATGTAAATCTCATGGCATTGTCGTTAATTTTAAACTTCATATTTAATTTAATTTAAAATGAACTCGATAATAGTTAACGTTATTGATAGGCAATTGTTTCTTCTTCTCTTCGTTTCACCCTCTTTGGGGTACGCTGAATCAATCATTTCTTGCGCGCTGTACTTTTCTTTGTTCCCAGTAGCTCTTCATTCTTTCCGATCTTCTTTTCCTCTCCTCTTCTGAAATGATAGGTTTAGGTTTTATTTTGGTTTTATCTTGGAATCTTATTCTTTCGTCCTTGGTACTTATCTTAGCAGTTTGGTCAAGCAGTGATTTTTTTTGTAATTTTTAATTCTATTAGGCTTTTTCAATTTCTTTAAACCAGTTCGGTTTTGTTTTACGATTATGGAAAAAATCAAACACTTGTTTCGTTAATCTATTAGAGTTCATTCTAAGAAGATGGCCGTAAAAATTTATTCTCCTTTTTCTCATAGTATCTGACAGTTTTTCAATCTTCTTATAGAGAGCTTCATTTCTTATATATACTACCTTATTATCCTGAAATTTTGTTCCTATAATTTTTCTTAAGATTTTCCTTTCCGTTATTTCAAGCTTTCCTATCTGGCCTATGCGATTCATGGTTAATGTTTCTGCTGCGTACAGTGCTTCCGGCTTGATCACTGTTTTATAATGTTTAATTTTGGACCCCCATGAAAGGGATTTCTTATTGTATGTTTCTTTCGTCAATTGGAAGGCCAATTCAAGTTTGTTTTTCCTGGATTCCATTGCCTTGCCTTCATCTGCATTCCAACTAATCCATTCACCAAGATATTTGAACTCTTTTACAATTTCTATTTTCTGTTCTTGGATTTTAAGGTATTTATTTGGGTATTTGTTGTTTGTCATGATTTTGGTCTTTTCAAAAGATATGTTTAGACCTATAGGCAATTGTTTATTGTTTAATTATTTCAGTGTTTGTTTTGTGAAAGGTTTTATCATTAAATTTGTGTAATAATATTCACTTTAAAATTCTCTCTCGCCCTTACATTTCCCACAGTTTGTTTCAAACCTCTGCATAGCCTGCTAACGAAACAAAATAATTTCACAAAGACAATGTATAAAAGTCTTCACGTTCAATTATTTCCTCCTCCCCCCCAAAAAAAATCTTGTTCGGAAGCTATTGGCCTGTAATTTCTCAAAATTGGTTTAAGCTATTCGATTTTGTTCAAATACCAGATGTGTTCAAAAAGTAACGAGAAATAACGCGGGCTTGGAGAGTCCGATTGTCAAACATTTTTTTTTATTATGTTGGTATACATGCCCTTGAAGTATGATAAAACTTTCAGCTGTTTTCATTGTTGACTTTGTCAGTGACAGCCACTAAGGTTAGACGTGTTTTTATGAGCTCTGCGATTTTCGTATGTTAAAAGAAATTGATCAAAGAATTTGTATCGAATTTTGCGTACAAAATGGAATAAAGTGTAACAAAGTGTGTGGAATGTTAACAAAGGCCTATGGTGAGTCTGCTATGAGTAAAGCAAGAGTTTACGTGTGGTATAAGCGTTTCCAAAAAGGCTGTGAAGACATTGAAGATGACGAACGCCCTGGACGCCCCAGCACATCAACAACCGATGAAAACGTGGAAAAAGTTAAAGAAATGGTTACGAACAATCGCCGAATCACAATTAGAGAGGTCGATGATGATGTTGTCATATCGATTGGATCATGTCATGATATTGTTTCCAATGTTTTGTGTATGGAACGCGTGGCAGCAAAATTCGTTCCAAAATTGTTGAATTTTGAACAAAAACAGCGGCGAATGAAAGTTGCTCAGGAGTCACTAAATGAAGTCAACGACAATGCAGAATTACTGAAACGTATTATAACAGGTGACGAAACATGGGTTTACGGATATGACGTCGAAACTAAGGCTCAATCATCCCAGTGGAGGCATTCTGGCTCGCCAAGACCGAAAAAGGCTCGACAAGTGCATTCGAACGTGAAAGTTATGCTCACTGTGTTTTTCGATATTAATGGCATAGTGCATCATGAATTCCTGCCACCAGGTGAAACGGTCAATAAGGCCGTTTGCGTGAAGCAATCCGAAAAAAACGCCCGGATCTGTGAAAAACAATTCATGGCTTTTGCACCACGATAATGCACCAGCTCACACTTCATCGCTTGTTCGTGAATTTTTGGCCAAAAACAGTACTGTAACGATGCCCCAGCCTCCATATTCGCCAGAAATGTCTCCGTGTGACTTTTCCCTATTTCCAAAAATAAAGAGAACCTAAAGGGCTGTCGTTTTACAGCCGCAGATGACATTAAAAGCGCATCGCTGAAAGAACTAAAGGCTATCTCAAAGATCGAGTTTGAGAAGTGTTTCGAGGATTGGAAGAAGTGCTGGCACAAGTGCATAATCTCCAATGGGTACTATTTTGAAGGCGACAACATCAATGTAGAAGAATAAATAAATATTTTGTTCAAAAAATTAAAATTCTCGTTACTTTCTGAACACATCTCGTATTGATCAAATGTAAAGATTAATAACAAGTAACTTTACGAAATTTGAAATAAAAGAAATTATCTGTAAATAGATTTTTGAATGTATTCCTGATCAGTAGATAGCATTTATTTCAAATTTAGTGCATTGACTGCAGCTTCAGTTATGTATCTGCTTATTTCAACGAAATGTGATTAATTTATTGTAATTAATAGATCAAAGAACAGTGGGCCTACATTTCTCTGTGTAGTTTTAATTAATTGCTTAGCCTAGCCTCTGACGAGCTCAAACCTTTTCCGCCAATTTAACTGCTTACCTCAGTATATAGTGGAAATGTTACTGGACCATCGTTATTGGAAATTCCATATTCTTTCTCAATGAAGCGGTCAAAATTGTGATAGGTCTTGCCTATTTAGCCAGTATTACAGGAAACTACCAGCAAATACACTCGTCATTTTGCAAATCAAAAACCGCCATCTTGAAGAAGAAGAACCGCCATCTTACAAACATTTTTTACACATCTTCGTAACAAATTTCAAAACAATCGGTCGATACGTTTGACCGAAACTGCGTAACAAACAAATACTGAACGATATTTTTGGATCTTGTCAGGAGATAATATAAGCAATTATTTTTAATTAAATGTATTTTGGAAAAAAAATATTAGAACGCATCTTTCGCGATGACGTGATAGAAGTTGATCGCAATAAATTATTATCTTACACTTTTTGAAAATCATATTTTACTGTCTCAACGCTGATTTGTACTGTAAAATCAGAATTCCAAAAAAATAACATGAAAACGTTAAAACGTATTAGGCTTAAAATTACCGCCATTTTGAAACTGTTGAACTAATTTTTCTTGGTTTTTTTTAACGTCCGACTATTGTGCACACTTGGGCTAATGCAGACGATGGGATGATTTATAGCGTATGAAAACGCCAAGCCCTGGCCGGGAATCGATCCCGGGTCCTCGGGGTGAAACCCAGTACGCTGTCAACTAGACCACCGAGGCGGCTCTTTTTCTTGGTAAGGACCTTATCCAAGCTATTACCCAAAATCGATTTTAGTGCCAAATTTAAATCGAAACGGACCAAAATTGCCGACGTGAGTCCGCGAATGTGATCTAGATGTCAAGATTGGTGCTAATTTCAAGGTCACGAGCCTGGTCGTACCATAATGGCCCCTCCAGTAACTTCCTCCCAATGAAATTTCACTGAAAATAGACTCGATAAAACACTATAAACTGTTTAATGCCTTCAAAGGTAATTGCATACTCCCGAACGGACTAAATTATCAATATGTGTTTGGATAAAACTATAGTGCTTTAAAAAAGTGTAAATATTTTGACGACAATAATTATCTATGTAATGTGGCTCGACCTGGTGGGATAACATGTAATCACTGGCCTATTACCAGCCATAGTATTCATCAGTTGTTATTAGCAAGTAGTTAACAGTGAGTCACCTAGGGGCGCTGGAGAGTGTTTCCTTATAAAAGTTATAGTCACTACTAATCGGCTAAATACTATTATTTTCTTGTAAAACTAACACACGCACTGAATTTTACCGGCTTTTCAATAGGTGCGTGTTTATAAGCCTAAGTGTTATGTTACTGTAGCGGCTAAACAGTAAGTCGAATACGACAGATACATACCATTGATTTCGCAGATAATACAAAAAAAGGTTTACAAAAACACACGCACGCAGGCGCGCGCGCACACACACACACACACACATACACACACACGCGCGCGCACACACGCATACGCACGCGCGCACACACACACATACACGCGCGCGCACATACACACACACAAATACATGCATATACACACACACACACACACGCATACACACACAAGCGCACGCGCGCATACACACACGCATACACACACACACGCACACACACACGCACGCATACGCACGCGCGCAAAGAGACACGCATGCACACGCGCGCGCGCACACGCACGCATACATGCGCGCGCGGCACACACACACACACACACACACACACACACACACACACACATACATGCATACACGCGCGCGCGCACACACACGAATGCACGCATACACGCGCGCGCGCGCACACACACGCATACAAACAAACACACATACACGCGCGCGTGCACACACACACATAGCCTACATACATATATACGCGCGCGCGCACACACACACACACACACACACACACACACACACACACACACACACACACACACACACACACACACACACACACACACACACACACACACACACACACACACACACACACACACACACACACACACACACACACAGCCACACACAAACACACACATACATATATACGCGCGCACACACACACACACACACACACACACACACACACACACACACACACACACACACACACACACACACACACACACACACACACAAATATGCTTAAGGTATTATATCACCATTTCAAGATTGTAAAAAGAATTAAAACTTGTTTTTAAAGTGAAAATTGACATTAAAACAACCAATCGATAAATTAGAAAAAAACTATAGGGCCTAGTCAAACAAAGGAATTAATTAATTCTTCTAATTTTTTAAATGGCAACCGTTGGAATTGAGAGAGATAACTTTTTTTTTTTTTTTTTTTCTAACGTCCGACTATTGTGCACACGGGCTAATGCAGACGGTGGGATGATTTTATAGCGTATGAAAATGCCAAGCCCTGGCCGGGAATCAAACCCGGGTCCTCGGGGTGAAAGCCCAGTACGCTATCAACTAGGTCACCGAGGCGGCCTAGAGAGATAACAACTATGGTTCTTGCGATTATGTTTTACTTCAAAATAAGCCATTTTAAATTTGATTCTCTCAGCTGATTTAAAAAAGGGCAATTAAAGTGTGGGCGTCATTAATGTAAGTACCCATTAACTATATTAGCAGATGCTTTTCGTGCACTTTCTTTAGTTTAATACTTACTGTGAGAGTCAAACACGTTTGTAACAAAACGCCTGATTATATTATAATCAGCCAAGATCAGTGACCACGTAACCTCAAGTTACAAATAAAATTATTATATAATGTTGTTTAATGAGGGACGAACAGTGCACAGTAAACTTTAGGCACACCCTGTACTCGGCCGAACGGTCGGGTGCTGAGTTATGGAATCAAAAATCAGCGTGAAAGCAACGACTTCCGGCGCGGCTTAAAATAGTTCCGGATAAACAAAAAGTTGGCTCATTTATAATAAACGTCATCCCTTCTCTGGCTAAAAAGCGGATTACTGATGACTGACGAGGGTAGGCGAAGCATATGCTAAAGCTAGACCTATTGCGGGGGGGGGGTGCGGAGTACCTGGTCTGGCATTAAGTAGTTGCGTCACTTGGTCACGTGGTACGTTTGGTAGTACTGTTACACCTCGACCGTTCGGCATTTGGTTTGTGTCTTTTGACCAAACGCAATAACCGGTTGTTTCGAAATTTGGTACGGAGGTACCTTGAAAATTTATGCGTAACATTTTTCCCATTCACTTCCGTTTCAAGATGGCGGCCTTTGATTTACAATAACGTGTGTACGGAGTCTTAGCTGAACCGATTCTTTTGAAATTCTATACGAAGACACCTAGTATGAAGTCCAAAAGACACATGTGTTAGACTTTTTCCTATTCAATTCCGTTTCAAAATGGCGGCCTCTGATTTACAATAACGTGTAAGCTATACACAGTTTTAGCTAAATGCAGTGACCGATTCTTTTGAAATTAGATACAAAGGTACCCTGTATGAAGCCCAAAAGATACATGTGTTAGACTTTTCCCCATTCAATTCCGTTTCAAAATGGCTACCTCTGATTTACAATAACGTGTAAGCGATACGCAGTTTTAGCTAAATGCAGTGACCGATTCTTTTGAAATTTGATACAAAGGTACCTTGTATGAAGCCCAAAAGACACATGTGTTGGACCTTTCCCCATTCATTTCCGTTTCAAGATGGCGGCCTCTGATTTACAATAACGTATTAGCTATACGCAGTTTTAGCTAATTGCAGTGACCGATTCTTCTGAAATATTATACGAAGACACCTTGTATGAAGCCCAAAAGACACATGTGTTGGACCTTTCCCCATTCATTTCCGTTTCAAGATGGCGGCCTCTGATTTACAATAACGTATTAGCTATACGCAGTTTTAGCTAATTGCAGTGACCGATTCTTCTGAAATATTATACGAAGACACCTTGTATGAAGCCCAAAAGACGCATGTGATGGACTTTTTCCCATTCAATTCCGTTTCAAAATGGCGGCCTCTGATTTACAATAACGTGTAAGCGATACGCAGTTTTAGCTAAATGCAGTGACCGATTCTTTTGAAATTTGATACAAAGGTACCTTGTATGAAGCCCAAAAGACACACGTGTTGGACCTTTCCCCATTCACTTCTGTTCCAAGATGGCGGCCTCTGATTTACAATAACGACTGTACGCAGTTTTAGCTAAAAGTAATAACCAATTCTTTTGAAACTATATACGAAGGCACCTTTTAGCAAGCCCTAAAGACTCATTTGTTGGACATTTTCTCATTCACTTCCGTTTCAAGATGGCGGCCTTTGATTTACATTTAAAATAACGAGTGTATGCACCGTCGACGTCACTGTGGATTTAAGTAATTATCAATTTGTGTTTCGACTAGTGTATTTCTGTTTGTCATTTTCGATATCGAGGCTTGAAATAAATGAATCGTTCGTGTAATCATGGAGGATGAATTCTCATGTCTTTTAAAAAATGTACAATCGGACTTAAAAATTCGATAGGAGGTCGAGGTTGACAAGCGATATTTTATATAATTTTGGAAAAGGATTTTTGTTGAACATGACGAACAGAATTTGTATTGGTTCGAAATATTGTTAGAAACTGTTGGTAAAGGCGAAAACGAATTTGAAGGTCATGTTGATCACGTGGTATTGGTTTTGGCGTACGACGCCGTAGTAGATATTGTTATTTTTGGCCGGATGATCAGAACCACATAGGGTAAAGCACAAGTTGCACGCGTAAGTTTATTATGTAAACCCCGTGATTACGTTATTAGGTACATAATGGTCCATCATTAGATACATAATGGTCCTTACTAGGTAAGTAATAGTCCATTATTAGGTACATATTGGTCCATCATTAGATACATAATGGTACTTTATTAGGTACGTAGTAGTCCATTATTAATGGTCCACCATTAGATACATAATGGTCCTTTATTAGGTACGTAATAGTCCGTTATTAGGTACTTAATGGTCCATCATTAGATACATAATGGTCCTTTATTAGATTCTTTTTGTTATTTTAAGGCGAAAAGCACATTAAGGCTATTATCGCCTCCCTAAATGTAAGTGTGAGTGTAAAGTGTTAAAGTCGTAAGTGTAATGTTGTAAGTGTAAGTGTGTGTTAGACTCGGGTACCGCGAGGAACGTCTAAATCCTGACAATAGGTGCAGCTAGTGTGCACCCCCTGCAGGGTCCTTTATTAGGTACGTAATAGTCCATTATTAGGTACATAATGGTCCATCTTTAGATACGTAATGGTCCTTTATTAGGTGCGTAATAATTATTAGGTACATAATGGTCCATCATTAGATACATAATGGTCCTTTATTAGGTACGTAATAGACCATTATTAGGTACATAATGATCCTTTATTAGGTTGTTGTAATAGTCCATTATTAGGTACATAATGTGTCCATCTTTAGATACATAATGGTTAGACTCGGGTTTATCCTCTCAATAGGTGCGTAATAGTCCTTTATTAGTTAGTCCATTATTATTGTCCTTCATTAGATACGTAATGGTCCTTTATTAGGTACGTAATAGCCCATTATTAGGTACATAATGGTCTTTTATTAGGTACGTAATAGTCCATTATTAGGTACATAACGGTCCATCATTAGATACGTAATGGTCCTTTATTAGGTACGTAATAATCCATTATTAGGTTCATAATGATAATTCTTACGTTTCGCCACTTCTTACACATTACAGCGTGTTTTATAAACATTTATAATTTTTCATTTAAAATACAACTTAACAAATTTTTAAATTAAAAATTTCATCATTATTTGAACCACAAAAAATAATACACATTTATCTGGATATTGACATAAATATCCAATATCCACAATAAAAAAACACCGATGTTTTGGATATTGACATTAGAATTAAGTATTTTAAATTCCGTAGAAAACACGAAATTGAATTTGACAAATGTCTGGGTACGTTTCCAATTTCAATTTAATTTTAAAGTTTAATTTGCTAATTTATGCGTAAACGATTCTAATTATAGACGAAAATCGAAATTACTGGAATGATAACCCTTATGAGGTATGTAAGCGCTCACTGCTGGTGGCACGTTCCGGCAAAATTACAGTTAGATAGATAATAGTACCCCAGCACAATTGAGATAAATACTGGAATTTTTGTATTTTGTGCAACATATCAAAAACCTATCAAGATATCGTTAACGAACCTATCAAGATATCGTTAATAAATCTGTTAATTAGCAAGCTTAAAATTCTTTATGTAAATTAGGGTCATTTATATGTTTACTGCACGTGACCAAACGCCTTAATTATGAATAAAAGACAGAAGCTTCTAGAAATTTAAGCAAATTGTATATAAACCCTCTCTTTGGGGGACTCGCTACCAGTCTCAATAGACTGCCTAGGTGAACCTATGTTGGTTTTACTTAAGAGTGTTAAGTATCAGTTTCAATAGCGATTTATTTAAAGTGATTTAAAGGAATTGTACGTTGTTGATTTGTAATATTGTATTTTTCACATAGCAAGTTGTGAATAAATCTTTCTTCTATACTTTTGAGTTCCAACTCATTAACCAGGACCAGAACCCCACCACCGCCATAACAAAAAGCTCACAACCGGCCGAGTAATACCATCAGGGCTCAACAATAAATTTGGTGTCAGGTGTGGGGTTGCAGCAAAACCATCGGGTAGTCGCAGCAAAACCATCGGGTAGTCGCAGCAAAATCATCGCAGATTCATCAACGCAGAATTACTAAAATTGCAGATTCATCAACGCAGAATTACTAAAATTGCACAGTAGAGAAGAAAGAAGAAAGAAAAACGAAGAGAAGAAGAAAGAAAATAGAAGAAAGAAGAAACATGGAAGAAGAACGAAGATTATTATCAAGAAAACGTAGACTGTGAGTACATTAATTTCAAATAATAAATGTAAAATTGTGAGAAGTATTGAGTAAAGTAAGAGAAAAATTGTAGCGAAATTTTGAAAAAGTTTGTAAGAGTTAGCCTACGTTTATAAAAGTATAATAATAAGAATAGATTAGAGTTAAAGAAAAAGAGTGTAGGATACAAGTAAAACGAAAAACAAATAAAATTTCAATTTAAAGGTATTGTTAAAATTTAAAACAGTTAAATACAAAATTAAATACAATAATAATAATAATATTTAAACAAAATGCGTACACCTTCTAGTTCAGTTAGCTCAGGCAACATAGACAAATTAAGAGTCACACAAGTATTAAAGTTAATCCCCCAATTCCATGGTAGGCCTAATGAAAATGTTTCAGAGTTTATCGATGCAGTTCAGGAAAGTCTAGCAATAGTTAGAGAAAACGAAATTAAAATATTATTAGCTTTTCTAAAAACAAAATTAAAAGGATCAGCATTCAAAGCAATTCAATATTTAAACATAGAAGATTGGGAACAATTAAAGGAAAACTTACAAAGACGTTTTAGAGTAGGCGACTCTATCAGATTTCTAGAAAAAGAATTTACATTACTAAATCAAAATCGAAACGAATCAGTATGTGAGTTTGGAGAGAGAACATGTACACTAGCTGCCAAAATTACAGAATACAACGTCACAGAAGAGAAATATGACGCGGAAATGTTTTCGAAAATTATGGAAGACAGGATGTTAGTACAATTTATTACAGACTTAAGAGAACCAATTCAGTTTCAGGTCAAATCATATAGGTGTAAGGACTATCAAGAAGCTCTTACAATCGCGTGTAATATCGAAAGGGAAACACATAAAAATACTGATCATTTGAAACAACTAGGCTATAAAGGGCAAATCTCGGATACACAGACAAAACCAAAATGTTACAACTGCGGAAAATTAGGGCATAAATCGTCAGATTGTTTTCATAAAAATAGGCCACATACATCAAATATAAAAATAATAAAATGTTTTAATTGTAATAAGCTTGGGCACTATGCAAAGGATTGTTGGTCAAAGTAAAGAGACCAAGAGCAAAAAACCAATAATAACCCATTTGATTTTGCAAAGAGAGACCGCGAAATTAGACAGGAAAACGCGAAACGTCTTTCCACAATGAGTCGTACAGGAAAGGCGGCAAGTTTGTTCAAATCGGCTCAATAAATAATGCGAAAAACGAATCTGTTAATATACAAATAAAGGAATGTATAAGTAACAAAAATGCATTATTATTAGATACAGGAGCTGATATTTGTTTGATAAAATTAAATTGCCTCAGGGACGAAACATTAATAGATGATGAAAATAAATTAAATCTGCAAGAAACAAACGATAAGATCATTACTACAATAGGAGTAACCACACTTACATTAAATTTAGGAAACATCATTACAAAATATTGTTTTCACGTAGTACCAGATAATTTTTCTTTAAGAGTTGATAGAGTAATTGGAAGAAATTTGCTAATTGATTTAAAAGCTAACTTAGATTACAAAGATAAACTGCTTAGGATAGGACTAAATACTATTCCATTCAATGAACCGATCATTAAGTTATCTCCGAGATCTGAACAAATAATTTCAGTCATAGTAAACCGTAATGGACAAGGATTAATAGAGGAACAGTTTATTGAACCTGGAGTGTCAATTGTAAATACTTTCGTAAATGCAAATAAATACAGAGCTAAAGTTATGATTGTAAATACATCTAACCATGAAACGGAACTTAACAACGTTAATTGTAAATTAACGACAGTGGATCTTAAAGCATTAGAATCAAATAAACAGATTGTACAAAATTATTTAAAAATGGATCACTTATCAGTAAATGAAAAAACTGTCTTATCTGAAATATGTAATAAATACAGGGATGTATTCTTTTTGCCGGGAGACAAATTAACTGCAACGGATACCTTAGAACATGAAATACCTACGTTTACAAATAGCTCGCCAGTAAATATTAAACCATATAGGCTTCCACATGCCCATAAGGAAGAAGTAAATAAACAAATAAACTCCATGTTAAAGGATGAAATAATTAGACCGAGTAATTCGCCTTATAATGCACCAATATAGTAGTTCCGAAAAAACTTGATAACAGCGGCGAACAAAAATGGTGTTTAGCAATTGATTTTAGGAAATTAAATGAAATAACAATTAGTGACTCATTTCCATTACCAAATATAAATGAAATTTTAGATCAGTTAGGCAATTCAAAGTATTATTCTGCTCTAGATTTAGCCTCAGGATATCATCAGATAAAAGTTAAAGAAGAAGATAAATGCAAAACTGCTTTTAGTACAGGCAATCGTCATCTAGAATTCAACAGAATGCCATTCGGATTAAAAATTGCACCTTCGTTGTTTCAGAGATTGATGAACTCTGTTTTAGACGAATTAATAGGAGAATCTTGTTTTGTATATTTGGATGATATAATAATTTATAGTGGAACTTTGGAAGAACACAGGACAAAATTAATGAAAGTATTCGAAAGATTAAGGCAACATAATAAGTTATTATTACAACCAAACAAATGTCATTTTCTTCAAAGGGAAATAAAATTTTTAGGTCATGTAATCAACGGAGATGGAGTTAAACCGGATCCAGATAAAATCAAAGCAGTAATTAATTATCCCTTACCAACGAATCAAAAACAAATTAAATCATTCCTAGGATTAGTAGGATATTACAGGAGATTTATCCCAAAATTTGCAGAAATAGCTAAACCTTTAAATAATTTATTGAAAAAGGATAAACCTTTTATTTGGAAACATGAACAGACAGAAGCTTTTGAAAAATTAAAAGAAATAATAACTACAAGACCAATTTTAAGTTATCCAGATTTTAATCAAGAATTCATTATAACTACAGACGCTAGTAAAATAGCCTTAGGAGCAATTTTGTCACAGAGACCAATAGGAAAAGATAAACCAATAGCGTGTGCAAGTAGAACTTTGAATAAAGCTGAATCCAATTACACCACTACAGAATTAGAACTTTTAGCAATTATATGGGCTACAAAACATTTCAGACCGTATGTTTATGGTCAAAAATTTAAAATAGTAACTGATCACAAACCTTTGAAATGGTTATTTAGTGTAAAAGATCCTGGAAGTAGATTAATGAGATAGCGTTTAAAATTGGAAGAATATGATTACGAAATAATTTATAAAGCAGGAAAAAGTAACGTAAACGCAGACGCATTAAGTAGAATACAAATTAATAAAGTAACGGAAATTAAAGAAAATGACTTAGGAAAAGAATCGAAAGAAAATAAGAATGAACCGATAATTTTAAAATTATATAAAGATAAACATGGAAATTATAAACATTGGATTACAGATAATGAAGAACAGAAACAATTATTACAGGAATACCATGATAAACCGTTAGGAGGTCATAAAAGATATAAACGAACGTTATCAGCACTAAAACAAATATTATTGGCCAAATATGAAAAAACACATCAAAGAATATATAGATACTTGTAAATCATGCAACCAAAGGAAAACATCAAGAAAAGACAAAAAACCAGTTCCAATGGAAATTACCTCAACACCTAATAGACCTTTTCAACACATTGCACTTGATATAGTAGGACCTTTGACGCAAACAAAAAACGGTAATAAATACTTATTAACAATGCAAGATTTATTTTCAAAATATCCAGAAGCGATTCCGATACCAGATCAAACTGTAACAACAATAGCTAAAGTGTTTGTAAACAACATAATATGTAGACACGGAAGTCCATACAAAGTAACCACACATCAAGGATCAAATTTTATTTGCGAATTATTTACAGAAATATGCAAATTACTTGATATAAAAAAGTTACATACAACTGCTTATCATCCACAATCCAATGGTGTAGTAGAGAAAAGCCATCAAACACTAATTAATTATCTTAGTCATTTTGTAAAAGCAGATCAGAGCGACTGGGACGAATGGATTGATTTTGCACTAATGGCATACAGAGCAACTCCACATACTATAACAGGATACAGTCCGTTTTATTTAATGCATGGTAGAGAGGTACGATTACCTTCGGAAATAACGAAAGGAGAAATAATTGAACGAGATTTAAGTGAGGAAGATTATGTTCAGGAAATAGTAAGTAAATTACAACAGGCTTTTGAAATAGTAGAAAGAAATTTAGGGAAAAGTAAGGAAAAATCAAAAGAATATTATGATAAGAAAACAGAAAATAAGGTTTTTGAACCAGGAGATTTTGTATTATTGTATGATGATACTGTAAAAAGAGGAAGATCGAAGAAATTGAAAAGACCGTGGATTGGACCATATAAAGTATTGAGAAGATTAAATAATGTAAATTATGAAATCAAGAAAGGAAAACTGAATTATATAACGCATGCCAATAGATTAAAACCGTTTAGAATGAGACAACTTGATTAGTAAATAATGAAATAAAAATACAATTGATAGGCAAGGACGTCGGAAGGAAAATTTAAACGGGAGGTGAATCGAGGAAAACAAACGTTGGTTACAACTCGTTCTGCTTGTAGCAAGACAAGTAGGGAGGTGAATCTGGAACGCGATAAACTGCAAAGGTATAAACGTTACCTAGTTCTGCCCAAACGTCAAAGCAAGACAAGAGGTGAACTTGTGTAAGTAGGTTAGTCCTTAGTTCTGCCCAATTAGAAATATTTCCGATAGCGTCTTAACTTAATCTCAATAAGTAAAACTAAAATGAAAGCTAAAAAAAAAAAAAAGAAAATTTATTAGTAGAGTAAGTTGAAGAGGAAGATGTATCCGGTTGCGGGCATCTACCCCTGTGATTCGTGATATAAAAAAAAAAAAAAAAAAAATACGTTGGATTAGTGTACTACCGAATACACTAAGGAAAGAAGGAATGCAAGCTTCCTAAGTTAGGAGAGTATGTATTGAAAAGAGTGAAAAAAGGAGAATAAATGGAAAGTAGAAAAGTACATAAGAATTGAGAATGGAAAGGAAAAAAAGAAACTACGAAATATAAAACATAAAAATGTTATTGAAAAATGAAAGGAATTGAACGCAAAGCGTGGTAGGAGTAGTCTGGTACGATGATGGATAACGACTAATTATTTTTATTTATTTTTGTTTCCGGAGAATCAGATGACGTCAGGTAAGGCGTCCTGAAAACGCTAAAGTAGCCTAGTCTGCAGCGGCTTGGTGATATAATTAGGGATAGTAATAAACATGTCAAAGAATTTTAGGCCATCATACACAAAATTATTGCATATTATAACTGAGATGAATGAACTCATTAGGAGAATGCCAACTATGAAAAAAGCAATTAGTGAAAACACGGCATAAAGTCATTATATTAAGTCAGACTATTTGAAAACAAATTTGAGATGTAATATATTAAAAAGAAATTAAAAGTTAATTTGATTTGTTTGTTTACAGATTGGTAACAGAATGACAATCGACAAAACACTAATAACATTAGTTCTAATTATACTTTATAGTATCAATAGTAACTGCAGAGAAAAAGTTGAATTAACGGATATACCGAATTATCCAGGAATGTACTTCGTACCGCAATATTGGTTTTTATTAAGTAACGAAAACTGGGAAGTTCTATACAACATACCCTTATACCTAATGGATATGAGAGTGAAACTCATTGAAGATATCTGGATTCAAATTCAAATAAGTAAACAAAATTTTATATTAATGTATTTAAATAATCCGAAAATTGAATTATTGCAGCATTCTATAACTGAATTACAAAATACTCATATTCAAATAAAGGATTTAATTGGACATAATCCAAAACATCCACGAAACAGAAGAGGATTATTTGACAGTTTAGGAAGAGTTATAAAGATGGTAACAGGAAATATGGATGTAGATGACCAAGAATACTACGACCGACATATTGAAAGTATCGCCTTGGATAATAAAAGAATTTATCAGTTAGAACAAGATCAGTTGACCATAATACAAAGCACATTGTGGGCCATAAATAAAACGACTTTGGAAATGCAAGAGAATCAAGATATAATAACGAAACATTTAAATATTTAGAAAAAGTTGTCCAAAATAATAGGGAACATTTAAAGAATATAACGTTAGTACACAAAAAGCAAATAGAGATTATTCAGGAATTATCACTGTTACAGCAGTTAGTCACGGAAACAACTGAAAAATTACAAAGTCTGTATGATGTGATCGATCAGGCAAGAATCGGTAGAATAAGTTCCTATTTTATTAAACCACATGAAATGCTAGATTTGTTACAGGAAGTACAAAGTCATCTTCACATTGGTGATAGCTTACCAATTTCGGCGACAATGGAAAATGTTTACTATTACTATAACATTGTAAAAGTAAGTGCTTATTATGTCGATAATCACTTAAGATATGTAATTAGAATACCGTTACAACATATTTCAAGAAGATTTCACCTATTTAAAGTTATACAGTTGCCAGAATTAATTTTTGATAAAACTTTAAAAGATAAATTATATACTTTTCCAGAAAAAACACAGATTATATAGCTTTTTCAGAAGATTTACAGTACTATGTAACACCCAAAATAGATGATCTCAATCAATGCACATCTCCGCCATACATCATCTGCAGTAACATAAATATAATTTTTCCAGTAGCACAAACAGAGACATCACATGCTAGATGTGAAGTAGATATTTTCAAGAACATAACAAAGCCAAATTGTAATATGAAATTAGCAAAAATAATAAATCCAGTTTGGGAACGCGTAATAGACAGTAATGCATGGATTTTTGCAGCCATGCCAGATAACGAAAGGATCACAATTACGTGTAAAAACAATAAAGGCTTAATGATGTACGAAAAAGAGTTAACGTTGAAAACGAAAGGTAAATTGTGAATAGATCAAGATGGTGTCGCAATGGGTACAACATTTACACTGTTAACAAGGGATACAAGAAAAAGTGAATTCATCCATTATCTAGATTACAATCTCATTGTACCACACATTAATTTAATACCAAATATTAGTGACATAGATATCATAAAACAATATCAAAATTTTACAAACGAACATAAAGAATTGCTAATACACCATGTAACTCATCAAATGAATGATTTAAATACTGCCAGTATTAGAATAACTAAATTAAGAGAAATGATGAAAACATATGAACCAAATACTTTCGATAATGAAACTAAAACCAATACATATCAAATTTTGACAATAACATGCATTATTATGCTAATAGTAGCAGTAGTATTGTCTAAATGTGGCATTTTAAAATGTATAAGGCAATGTATAGTTAGAAAAGAAAATAGACAGGTAACACTAGCTCTGAGAAATATTAATGATCCAGAAATATCAGGTATAGAACAAGCAAGTGAAATAGGAAATGAGAAAGCTGCTGAACCGTTACAAACACGTAGAAATATCCGTAGAAGCAGTAGAATTCTCAGTTATAGAAGTTAAAAAAAAAAATAATAATAAACGAATAAATAAATTTAAAATAAAAGAAAAAGAAAATGGGAAATCAATCAGTTGTGATGCAATGTAATGAACTGAAACGATATGAAAAATTTATTTTGTCAAATTATTGTGTTAAATTACTTGTAATGAAATGTTATGTTTTGTGTAAAGAATTATGAAAAGTTTATTATAATGAAATGTTAATTATGAATGAATATGAAAAAGTTTTGTGTTAGAATTAATTGTAAAGAACTATAAAAGAGTTTAAAGTATTAACTTAGTTATGATGAAATGTAATTAATCATAATTTTTTTTTTTTCGGCGAAAAACCGTTCAGGTTATCATCGCCGAATTAATCATAAAGAACTAGAAAAGAGTTATTATGTTAAAATTGATTGTAAGAAAATGTAATGAATTGATTAAGTAGGCAAATAGGCAAAATGTTGTATGGTAAAAGATTTATTTGCAAAACAGTTATTGTAAAGATTTATTTGTAAAAGTTATTGTCATTGATTTTAAATGATTTACTATGGCAAATCATTTATAAAGGTAAGGGAGGTGTTATGCCCCCAGCACAATTGAGATAAATATTGGATTTTTTGTAGTTTTGTGTAACGAAATCGTTAATCAACTATTATAAATCTGTTATTCAGCAAGCTTAAAATTCTTTACGTAAATTATGGTCATTTATATGTTTACTGTACCTGACCAAACACCTTAATTATGAATTAATGACAGAATTTTTTAAAAAATGAGGCAAATCATATAGAAAACTTTTTCTTTGGGGGACTCACTACCAGTCTCAGTGAACTGCCTAGGTGAACCTATGTTGGTTTAATGTTTGTTAAGTATTAGTTTCAGCCGTAATTAAAAGCATTTCCTTCCAATGTGTGTGTGTGTGTGTGTGTGTGTGTGTGTGTGTGTATGTGTGTGTTTGTGTTTGTGTGTGTGTGTGTGTGTGTGTATGTATGTGTGTGTTTGTGTGTGTGTGTTTTGTGTATGTGTGTGTGTGTGTGTGTGTGTGTGTGTGTGTGTGTGTGTGTGTGTGTGTGTGTGTGTGTGTGTGTGTGTGTGTGTGTGTGTGTGTGTGTGTGTGTTTGTGTGAGTTTGTGTTTGTGTGTGTGTGTGTGTTTGTGTGTGTGTGTGTGTGTGTGTGTGTGTGTGTGTGTGTGTGTGTGTGTGTGTGTGTGTGTGTGTGTGTGTGTGTGTGTGTGTGTGTGTGTGTGTGTGTGTGTGTGTGTTTTATGTGCCAATTCTAACCTCTTAATAACCTAACTTTTTATGTATACTTGTTTAAAACAACATCACTTCACCCAAAAACATTTTGAACTACACGGACGGCCATTTTGTAGATTTCTGGTTTAAGTAATCCCATCACCTTCTTTCTACCTGGTTCAAAAGTGGTATGGAAGTGATAATTCTGTGTTATGCTAATTTCTTCTAAGGGCTTATTGATCATAAATTATTCTTCTTCTTCCTTCCCTTATGCCATTGGCGTCTGGGCCTCGGAGAATTATTTCCATACTCGTCTGTCGGTTGTTAGACGTCTCATTTCCCTCTCATTCTTTCCTCTCCTTCTTCCCAGATCCTTATTGTGTCCACCCATGTCACTCGTGTTCTTCCTCTATTTCTCCTTCCAAAATATTTTTCTGGATTCTCTCTCTCTCTCTCTCTCTCTCACCCCTCCCTCCCTCCATCCCTCTATTCTATTGACGTGACCGTACCACTTCAATTGCTTTTTTCCCAGTTGTTCTATTAATGGTTCCATTCTTAATTTTTCTCTAACTCTAATCTGAGAGTATATCCCTGTCTCAATTTCTTCTCTCCCATTCCTCTCTTTTTGGTTTCACTCAATCCCAAGTAAATCCTATTTGTATTTCCTGGCCTCCTCCGCCAGCTCCTCTTCCTTACCTATTAATGTTCTGACATTCCATGTACCAAATCGTTGTCCATCTTTCCATTGCTTATTTCGCTTCCTGATGTCCTTCCATGAATCGGAAAAATCCACCATGCAGATGATTAGTCTAGCGGTGCCTTCACCAGGGCCCCGTTAGCCGTCCTTTTCAGGGTTCCTGCCAAGCCTTCTCAACTACCGTGGCGGTGCTAGAGACAAGTCTTTGTACTTCACCTTGGCAGGCATTCCCCTACTTTGTACGTTGCCCACGGCATGGACGAGGGGTTGGACTTTGGGAGGCGATCATAAATTCGTACCTGCTTAAATTAACAACACCTAATTGAGTCTGTATGCTTTTAACAATTGTTTATATAATTCGATAATAGTTTTTTTGTAGCCTCCTTGGGGATGAACTAACGGGGTGAGTAATGCTATACAGATGCAGGCGAAACATCCCTTAACCTGATCACCGGCCTCAATAAATGTGAAAAATCATAAACATCCACCAAATCCCAGTTATCTTGTCTGTTCAACAGGTGCTATCCAGTACTTGTAGGCCTATAGGTAAAAGGAAATGTTTGAGGTTCTCTTCAGTTCAACATTTATAGGTTTTGAATACACTTTTGCAATAAATAATAAACATAAAATCGCATCTGATGAATTCAGTCTCAAAAAACTGAATCAGATCCAAATAAACGCTAAACCTGAAGGTTGTGTACACAAGAAGAAAAAAATCGAAGAAGCCAACGTCCAGAAAGAGACAAAGAAACCAAACACAATCGTACAGTAATCATAGATCTTAACGGTTGTTCCACCGGATGGTTCCGAGGGTTGAAATGTCTGGTAATTGGTCAGATAATCAAAAGCTCAATCAAATTTTTGAAAGCGGACGCCTTGTTTTGGTGTTTTTTTGTTACCGTGATCTATCCCAACACAATGGCCCGACAACTGTCAAACATATAATTTCACCGGGCTGGGCCCACCTAATGAAAAGCCGATTTTTTTGTAGTTCTAATCCAACAGAGGAAAAGAAAGGGTGGATTTCTACATAGACCGAATAGTTTCTGGTCAAACTAGGGGATGTTGTCAGTAAGATTTGAAATCAATCTTGTTTTCTATTATTCTGTTGGTGTTCGTATTTTACTTTAAAATATGTAAGAACTTACTATGTTCAGTATAATGATCTGCCTTCCCTAGCTTCGTCAATTCTACTTTTGTTGACGCGTTTCGGAGAACCTCCATCTTCAAAAACTATTCTTTTAATATGCTTCTTCTTTTCTGCTGGGATTATTGTCACTATGTTCAGTATAATGATCTGCCTTCTCTAGCTTCGTCAATTCTACTTTTGTTGATGCGTTTCGGAGAACCTCCATCTTCAAAAACTATTCTTTTTATATTCTTCTTCTTTTCTGCTAGGATTATTGTCACTATGTTCAGTTTAATGATCTGCCTTCTCTAGCTTCGTCAATTCTACTCTTCTTGCGCGTTTCGGTTAACCTCCATCTTCAAAAACTATATCTATACTTTATATGTATACACCTTAAGTTTCATTTCACAACTGATTTTAAAATAAAAATGTGTATAAGCAATATATTTTTACAGTGTTTGTACTCGGACATTCAACAAAATCGCTAAGTTTTTCCCAGTTTATCGTTTAAACGATACTGCTAAACAGGTCGTCGTAGGGTACAAATAATCTAGTAATAATAATTTTTTTAAATGTGATTAGGTATAAGCCTAACACTATTTTTTGAGAATGTACATTTTTTAATAAGAATCGCACATAATTTACACATACTTTTACCATTTATGTGAATAAATGTATATCGTTTAATGAGCTATGTGCTTGTAAATGTAAATATGTTCTCGGAAACAATTCTGGAGAGGATTTATCATTAACTATAAATTTTACTTTGTGTCAAATCATTTCTAAATTTTTGCAGTTTAATTGAGGCATGGAAAGTCGTATTTTTAACTAATATCCAGAAACTCCTTACAGGCTGTAACAAAACTTTAAAAATAATGTTTTCTTCTAGTTTTTACTCCTTAAAGATTTTACTACCGTAGCCTCATAAAAACTATTTGACTAGGGATTATATCGAGTAATTTTAATTGTGCACTGCCTTTTTATGTAAGGCCTAACCGGGACGGGTTTTTTATAACATATATTTTACTTTATAATTATACTGTAGGATAAAAACTTCGGATTTTTAATGCAATTTTTGACCGAAAAACGACTTTAACCATTTTTAGATTTTGTTTTGTTTTTTGTTTGTTTAATGTCCGACTATTGTGCACACTTGGGCTAATGCAGACGATGGGATGATTTATAGCGTATGAAAATGCCAAGCCCTGGCCGGGAATCGAACCCGGGCCCTCGGGGTGAAAGCCCAGTACGCTATCAACTACGCCACCGAGGCGGCTAACCATTTTTAAAAAATGTAGCTCAATGAACCCGTCAAGTGCCCATACACAAACGTATTCAGGTATCATAAAAATCAAATTCGGATTCAATTAACCGAAACCGGGAAATATGTCGAATTTTTCAAAATTATTCAATTCGGTATCGCTCAGATTTTGTACCATTATAAAGATTTATGGACAAGAACTAAATTTGATGAAATTAAAGAAAATAAAGTTTGAAAGAAAACCGAAAAAAGTGAACAAACACTGCCTTCGATGTTTGTTTACGTTCTCTTGCCTGTATTTTCCTATAAACAATTAATACAGACGTTAAGACAACGCATGTTTGTTATAAATCACGTGACCGAACGACGATGACGTGTTGCTACGTGACCGCAGAATGGATTCTCATGAAACTACCGCACGCACCAACTTCCCATAAACTCTAAAAATGACACTCACGTTTCTAAAAATACCTGAATAGTTAAACGCTCTTTTAATACAAGCTTCGGCGTGATTTGCGGCCGCACGAACTGATGATGTTTTAAATTCGGTCGCTTCGCTTGTTGGCTCCTTTCTCACATTTTTTACAGCAGAGAAAGTATTACCGGTTGTAAAATGCTGAATCCTTTCACATATTAAGTTGCACAAGTGTTTATATAAACGTTTTTGTGGTTTATTTCTTGTAAAGCTACACGTTGAATATAATGCTCTGCCTTGCCTAGCTTCGTCAATTCTACTTTAGTTGACGCGTTTCGGAGAACCTCCATCTTTAAAAACTATATCTATACTCTTCTTTTTTTTGAAGATGGAGGTTCTCCAAACGCGTCAACGAAAGTAGACGCGTTTGACGAAGCTTTAGGAATATCTATACTCAGATCGTTATACTGAACATAGTACAGTTAAGTAGATAACAGTACTACTTTCTCAACGTGTCCACTCGCTGTCCTTGCAGCTTGTAGTGTTCCTAGCGGCAGATAGTTCAATTACTTAGACTTTATTCGTTAATATCAAGCACCGATTCTACTTTCGTTGACGCGTTTCGGAGAAACTCCATCTTCAAAAATTATATCTATACTCAAACAGGTTGAAGATGGAGGTTCTCTGAAACGCGTCAACGAAAGTAGAATTGACGAAGCTAGGGAAGGCAGATCATTATACTGAACATAGTACAGTTAAGTAGATAATAGTACTACTTTCTCAACGTGTCCACTCGCTGTCCTTGCAGCTTGCAGCGTTCCTAGCGGCAGATAGTTCAATTACTTAGACTTTATTCGTTAATATCAAGCACCGATTCTACTTTCGTTGACGCGTTTCGGAGAAACTCCATCTTCAAAAATTATATCTATACTCAAACAGGTTGAAGATGGAGGTTCTCTGAAACGCGTCAACGAAGTAGAATTGACGAAGCTAGGGAAAGCAGATCATTATACTGAGTATAGGGACAATAATCCTAGCAGAAAAGAAGAAGAATATAAAAAGAATAGTTTTTGAAGATGGAGGTTCTCCGAAACGTGTCAACAAAAGTAGAATTGACGAAGCTAGGGAAGGCAGAACATTATACTGAGTATAGGGACAATAATCCCAGCAGAAAAGAAGAAGAATATAAAAAGAATAGTTTTTGAAGATGGAGGTTCTCCGAAACGCGTCAACTAAAATAGAATTGACGAAGCTAGGCAAGGCAGATCATTATACTCAACGCAATGACAATAATCCTAGCAGAAAAGAAGAAGAATATAAAAAGAATAGTTTTTGAAGATGGAGGTTCTCCGAAACGCGTCAACTAAATTAGAATTGACGAAGCTAGGGAAAGCAGATCATTATACTGAGTATAGGGACAATAATCCTAGCAGAAAAGAAGAAGAATATAAAAAGAATAGTTTTTGAAGATGGAGGTTCTCCGAAACGCGTCAACTAAAATAGAATTGACGAAGCTAGGCAAGGCAGATCATTATACTCAACGCAGTGACAATAATCCTAGCAGAAAAGAAGAAGAATATAAAAAGAACTACACGTTGAAATACAAGTGAAATTCATCATTAAAGGATTATCAATTATATTACAAAACAAACTATTTAAGTGAAACGCTTACGCATTGAATACAAACGTACGTGATAACCCTTATGAGAGATATGTGAGCGTTCGTTGCTTGCGACACTGTTCAACCACAATTGAATAGATAATAGTACTGTATATTTTCTCAAACGTCTCCCCCTGTTCTTGCAGATTGCAGCGTTCGTAGTGGCAAATACTCCAGTTACTTGGACTTTAGCCTGTTATACCGAGCACGCTTTTTTATAGTGTTGGCTGTATTTCTGTTTTTTCTAAAACTGAACTTCCGATTGTAGCCTATTTATATAATCGTGGTATAAAAATCATTACTTTTGTTGGTGTTTGACGTCCGAATATTGTGCACGCTTGGGCTAATGCAGACGATGGGATGATTTATAGTGTGAAAATGCCAAGCCCTGGCCGGGAATCGAATCCGGGTCCTCGGGTGAAAGCCCAGAAAACATTCCTCATTTATGCATCAGGTTATCTACAATGTAAATCTAAAAAATACATTAAAACATTTTTTACAAAATCAATCCAATTAAAAAGAAAATCCATTGTACCTGAGAGTCAGCTGCCATTCAGGGTGAGGATGGCCGAGCGTGAGAAACTCGGACCGAGACGCGTGCCGATTCCGTAGTTCGCGTGGCTGCCAGGTAGCTGCGCTGTAGGCAGGTGGTTCGAAAGCTCGGTAAAGAAAGGACGAATTAGGAAAAATGCATAGCAACAATAGCTTGTCTTTCCTAGGGCGTAGAAGAAAGGCGCAAGATGTTTGGAGAGGCGAGCATCGGGTGGGAAAAATGCAAAGGTGCAAAGAAAGAATGGGCTTTGTATCTCGGCAAACATCGGGGACCACGGATACAGACCAGAGAAAATACAATGAAAAATGAAACAAAAAAATGCAAATGTCATTATTGATTGTGAAGCATTTCTCTTATCAATATTCTACGTAAATGTACAGTATCGCTAATCATTATTCTTTGATTGTGGAAATCAAAAATGAAATAATAGAATTACTGTGTACGTTCAGAAATTATTCGAAAAGCCCAAAATATATCCTGACTGCTGAACCCGAAAGTATGAGTGAAGCAAACCCATTTGATTTTTTCGCCAATAAATGTTATTTAAGTTTCGTCGAACTCTTGAGTCTTGACGATGAATCAGAAAATGTATAATCATTGCAGTTTGTTAAGATCTAAAATTGTTGTGGTCGGAAAATTACATCATTCTGCAAAACAAGTACACGTGTGGAACTGGGAAAAGCGAAGTTTTGTTAATATATTTGCTGAATATTTAATTAGTTCGAAGAAATATTTACGAATATCTTGTTTTGTTTACTTGAACTTAGCTTAGATAGTAATTACTGTAATTATCCGCCTCGGTGGCCTAGTTTATAGCGTACTGAGCTTTCACCCCGATGAGGTTCGATTCCCGGCCAGGGCTTGGCATTTTCATACGCTATAAACCATTCCATCGACTGCATTAGCCCAAGTGTGCACAATAGTCGGACGTTAAACAAAAAAAAATTACTGTAGTTATAGTAAAAGATCAGTGGTTTTATGTTAATTCGTAACAATCAGCTGATTTCAATGAACAGCTGATAGGCTGCAATAATTTTCAGGTTATGTTGTTAAAAACTAGCAATATTAAAAACAATTATTATAAACGTTTATATTAATTTCGGAAGTATTATAAACGGTTAAGAAGTGCACGTGTTGTTGAACTAAAGAAAAATACCGAAACCAAAGCAACACAACGTTTTCGTATAATACGCATGTACTGTTAACGAAAAGGAGGAAGGAAGAGACAGAAATAGAGAAGAAATTCGTGTCATATTTCCGTTACATTCTTCCGTTCGGCAGACGTTTTTCTATTCACTCCTTTCGCCAAAGCTAACCTTAAAAGATTAGTTTCTTATTTCCGTTACATTCTTCCGTTCGGCAGACGTTTTTCTATTCACTCCTCTCGCCAAAGCTAACCATAAAAGATTCGTTTCTTATTTCCGTTACATTCTTCCGTTCGGCAGACGTTTTTTCTATTCACTCCTCTCGCCAAAGCTAACCTTAAAAGATTCGTTTCTTATTTCCGTTACATTCTTCCGTTCGGCAGACGTTTTTCTATTCACTTCTCTCGCCAAAGCTAACCTTAAAAGATTCGTTTCTTGTTTCTGTTACATTCTTCCGTTCGGCAGACGTTTTTCTATTCACTCCTCTCACCAAAGCTAACATTAAAAGATTCGTTTCTTATTTCCGTTACATTCTTCCGTTCGGCAGACGTTTTTTCTATTCACTCCTCTCGCCAAAGCTAACATTAAAAGATTCGTTTCTTATTTCCGTTACATTCTTCCGTTCGGCAGACGTTTTTTCTATTCACTCCTCTCGCCAAAGCTAACATTAAAAGATTCGTTTCTTATTTCCGTTACATTCTTCCGTTCGGCAGACGTTTTTCTATTCACTTCTCTCGCCAAAGCTAACCTTAAAAGATTCGTTTCTTGTTTCCGTTACATTCTTCCGTTCGGCAGACGTTTTTCTATTCACTCCTCTCACCAAAGCTAACATTAAAAGATTCGTTTCTTATTTCCGTTACATTCTTCCGTTCGGCAGACGTTTTTCTATTCACTCCTCTCACCAAAGCTAACATTAAAAGATTCGTTTCTTATTTCCGTTACATTCTTCCGTTCGGCAGACGTTTTTTCTATTCACTCCTCTCGCCAAAGCTAACCTTAAAAGATTCGTTTCAAAAGGTACAATTTTTCATACAAAATACGTAGTGTTAAGGAACGACATAACCGATTGTAATATTTTTTTCTTTCTTAATAACACAATATAGCAAGAACTGCAGTGTTATTTCACATGTTTTCTAAAGTTATTTGAAGTTTTAGAAAATAAAGTCTATTATTGCATGTTACGGTAAAGGATTTTCGACTTTACGGTTTTAGCATGTAAAATTCTACTGCTATTAATGTCAAAACATTTTTCAACGCTGCTAAATACAATATTATATATATGACTGAAAAAATGGTCCATTTGAATTATGCATCATAGTCCATTATGTTTTCTCGTCACATCTTGAACCGTGCTTTTCGGGTTAACCTGTATATTTGTGATGCTGCAATGAAGAACGTTTTAAATACCATAAATTTTTACACAAGTTTGTGTCAAAATTGTAAACCATTATTCTTATGAGAATATAGGCTGGGGTATCGTTACAGTACTGTTTTTGGCCAAAAATTCACGAACAAGCAATGAAGTGTGAGCTGGTGCATTATCGGGGTGCAAAAGCCATTGTTTTTCCACAGATCCGGGCGTTTTTTCGGATTGCTTCACGCAAACGGCGTTGAACTTGTAGGTAGTACTACTTATTGACTGTTTCACCTGGTAGCAGGAATTCATGATGCACTATGCCATTAATATAGAAGAACACAGTGAGCATAACCTTCACGTTCGACCGCACTTGTCGAGCCTTTTTCGGTCTTGGCGAGCCAGAATGCCTCCATTGGGATGATTGAGCCTTAGTTTCGACGACATATCCGTAAACCCATGTTTCGTCACCTGTTATAATACGTTTCAGTAATTCTGCATCGTTGACTTCATTTAGTGACTCCAGAGCAACTTCCATTCGCTGCTGTTTTTGTTCAATATTCAACAATTTTGGAACGAATTTTGCTGCCACGCGTTTCATACACAAAACATTTAAACAATGTCATAATATGATCCAATCGATATGCCAACATCATCAGCAACCTCTCTAATTGTGATTCGGCGATTGTTCATAACCATTTCTTTCACTTTTTCCACATTTCCATCGGTTGTTGATGTGCTGGGGCGTTGGCGGTTCGTCATCTTCAACGTCTTCACGGCCTTCTTGGAAACGCTTATACCATTCGTAAACTCTTGCTTTAGTCATAGCAGACTCACCATAGGCCTTTGTTAACAATCCACACACTTTGTTGCATTTTTTACGCAAAATGTGATACAAATTCTTTGATCCATTTCTTTTAACAAACGAAAATCGCCTAGCTCATAAAAACACGTCTAACCTTAGTGGCTGTCACAGACAAAGTCAACAATGAAAATAGCTGAAAGTTTAATCATACTTCAAGGGCATGTATACCAACATAATAAAAAAAATTTTTGATAATCGGACTCTCCAAGAACGCGAAATTTAAAAATTCTCGTTACTTTCTGAACACACCTCGTCGTATTTATGCGAAACACCTGGATAACAAGGACACGAAATAAGAATCCGTAAAACAGTAAAATCATCCGTTGATAAGAACAGATAACCGACGAGAATGTTTTGTACGAGACAATACATGTTGGACGTAAACATCTTTATCAGCGAAAGTCTCAAGGTCAACCAGTTTGCAGATTTTTACTATGCCTTCGCGAAATAATATCGCCTACGTTAGTGTTGAGGTTAAGCGTTATTTTTCTATAACGGTTATAAACGTTATTGCTACTTTAGAATAACGTGTTATTTAAACCGTTATTTGGTTAATCTTTAAGCAAAGGTTAACCGCTAAGCAAAGGTATCTTTTAAAAATCAAAAGAACAAAAAAATATGTTCGTATTTTTTATGGTGTATAATTTACTTTTTATGTTGGACACAACTTACTAAAGTCGTGATAAATAAATAATATATTTAATTATTACTGAAAAGCTTGAATATAAAAATATTTTTTTGTTTTGTAATATAATATATCAGTTGTAGCCCTCTAGAAAATTTTAATGTGAAGAAATATAGAATTAATATTCAATTTTTTTTTTGTGTTTAACGTCCGACTATCGTGCACACTTGGGCTAATGCAGACGATGGAATGATATATAGCGTATGAAAATTCCAAGCCCTGGACAGGAATCGAACCTTGGTCCTCGGGGTGAAAGCCTAGTACGCTATCAACTAGGCCACCGAGACGGCTATTAATGTTCAAGCGAAGCTTCTAATGTTAGCTTGGGCAAGAAGAGTGGATAAAAAAAGTCAGTCGAACGGAAAATGTAACGGAAATTTGAAACAAACGAGCAAACGAATTGTGTCTCTATTTCTGTCTCTTCCTTCTTTTCGGTAACAGTACACGTGTATTATATAAACGCTATGTTGCTTTCATATATAGCCGCCTCGGTGGTCTAGTGGATAGCGTACTGGGCTTTCACCCTGAGGACCCGGGTTCGATTCCCGGCCAGGGCTAGGCATTTTCATACGCTATAAATCATCCCATCGTCTGCATTAGCCCAAGTATGCACAATAGTCGGACGTTAAACACCAAAAAAAAAAAAAAAAAAAAAAAAAAAAAAAAAAAAAAATCGTTTCTTTTTTTTCCTTAGTTGAAGAACACGTGCACGTTGTAACGTTTTATAACACATTCGATATTATTATAAACGTTTATAATAATTGTTGTTAATATTGCTGATTTTTAAACATCATAATCTGCAAGTTATTATAGCCTAACAGCTGTTCAATGAAATCAGCTGATCGTTACGAATTAACATAAAACAACTGATCTTTTATTATAACTACAGTGAATATATATCTAAGCTAGGTTTATGTATTTATTTACTTAAAACAAAACGAGATACTTGTAAACATATCTTCAAACTAACTAAGTTAAGCAAAGATGTCGTTAACAAAACTTCACTTCTGTCGGTAACTCCCCGAGTTCCACAAGTGTACTTTTTATTTGTATATTAATTAAGACACTTAAAGTGGATAATAAATTATAATAAT
>CM040189.1:4226959-4244459 GCA_022606455.1 Callitettix versicolor | reverse complement strand
TATCAACTAGGTAATTAGTTTAAAAAAACAAGCAATAAAACACTTTTTATCTTTGTAATAACTTGTACAAGATCGTTACCCCGCTAAACGAATTGCTCTTTTCGTCCAACAGTTTCAAAACGACAGTTTCAAATCTTAAAAATGTCAACTAGTTTTTAAATCCAATTCTTCGCTTGTACCTTTAAAATCTGCTTTTAAAATTAAGAAAATTAATTTGATAGCGGTCAGAGTTCATTTTGCTTTTCCAACTTTAACTTATCAGCTGTCAACTTGGATCAGCTGTTAATTATTCAAAAAATTCAATCTATGCAATACTTGATAACCTCCGTTGTCAGCACAGCTGCGCAGGAACACGTTGTGGTCGCGCATCCGGTGCTCGACAGTAAATAAAGACATTTAAATCTTCTTTGACTACTCCAGTACGTCCCCCCGAGGCGGATAATAAATCTGTAATTGAAAGATTATCGCACGGTGTGCGTGCGTGCGCAGCCACGGAAGTAGTCTGACCTTGACGACTTGGCAACACCGCTGTGGAACCTTCTCACAACCCCACGCACCCCACAGTCACGCACCACCTGGACGCGGTTTGTTTACCGGGAAAAAATATCATAATATGTTTGCGGCCTTTCCCACAGTGGCAAGACTATTGTAAGGTGGGCGAAACTGTTTTTAGGTTAAGTACTTGTTTACAAGCTGAGCGAAGTTTGTAAAATTTATAACAATATTGTCTTACTGTTCTTAAAATTGTTACGTAACCATGGAATGCTTGTGGTATTTTTATTGTTTATTTGGAAATTTACCAACATTTGTGTGTACAAAAGCGATACAGGATTATCTTCCGATAGTATGGATCATCCGTCGTTATAAAGTGCCTAACTTGTAACCGAAACATTCAAGAAGAACTTTGCCTAGATACTTATGCGTATGTTAAAATACCTGGAAACTAAAAACAAACTCGGATCAGATCCATGAGTGGCAGACCAGAAATTAAAGAAACACTTTTATAAACTAAAAACAAACACTCGGATCAGATCCATGAGTGGCAGACCAGAAATAAAACAAACACTCGGATCAGATCCATGAGTGGCAGACCAGAAATAAAACAAACACTCGGATCAGATCCATGAGTGGCAGACCAGAAATAAATAAAAAACACTTTTATAAAGCAGACCAGAAATAAAACAAACACTTTTATAAACTAAAAACAAACACTCGGATCAGATCCATGAGTGGCAGACCAGAAATTAAACAAACACTTTTATAAACTAAAAACAAACACTCGGATCAGATCCATGAGTGGCAGACCAGAAATAAAACAAACACTTTTATAAACTAAAAACAAACACTCCGATCAGATCCATGAGTGGCAGACCAGAAATAAAACAAACACTTTTATAAACTAAAAACAAACGTACATTTTATATACTTGGTAGGTTGTCATGAGACTTTGCACACGTACACATAACTTGGTAGGTTGTCATGAGACTGCACACGTACACATTAGATATTTTGTAGGTTGTCATGAGACTTTGCACACGTACACATTAGATACTTGGTAGGTTGTCATGAGACTTTTTAGATATTTGGTAGGTTGTCATGAGACTTTGTCATGAGACTGGTAGGTTGCACACGTACACATTAGATACTTGGTAGGTTGTCATGAGACTTTGCACACGTACACTTTAGATACTTGGTAGGTTGTCATGAGACTTTGCACACGTACACTTTAGATACTCGGTAGGTTGTCATGAGACTTTGCACACGTACACTTTAGATACTCGGTAGGTTGTCATGAGACTTTGCACACGTACACTTTATATACTTGGTAGGTTGTCATGAGACTTTGCACACGTACACTTTAGATACTCGGTAGGTTGTCATGAGACTTTGACTTAGCACACGTACACTTTAGATACTCGGTAGGTTGTCATGAGACTTTGCACACGTACACTTTAGATACTCGGTAGGTTGTCATGAGACTTTGCACACGTACACTTTAGATACTCGGTAGGTTGTCATGAGACTTTGCACACGTACACATTATATACTTGGTAGGTTGTCATGAGATTTGCACACGTACACTTTAGATACTCGGTAGGTTGTCATGAGACTTTGCACACGTACACTTTAGATACTCGGTAGGTTGTCATGAGACTTTGCACACGTACACTTTAGATACTCGGTAGGTTGTCATGAGACTTTGCACACGTACACTTTAGATACTCGGTAGGTTGTCATGAGACTTTGCACACGTACATTTAGAGATACGTGGTAGGTTGTCATGAGACTTTGTAGGTTGTACACTTTATATACTTGGTAGGTTGTCATGTGACTTTGCACACGTACACTTTAGATACTCGGTAGGTTGTCATGAGACTTTGCACACGTACACATTATATACTTGGTAGGTTGTCATGAGACTTTGCACACGTACACTTTAGATACACTTAGATACTTGGTAGGTTGTCATGAGACTTTGCACACGTACACTTTAGATACTCGGTAGGTTGTCATGAGACTTTGCACACGTACACTTTAGATACGTGGTAGGTTGTCATGAGACTTTGCACACGTACACTTTAGATACTCGGTAGGTTGTCATGAGACTTTTCACGCGTACACTTTAGATACTCGGTAGGTTGTCATGAGACTTTGCACACGTACACTTTAGATAGTCGTTAGGTTGTCATGAGACTTTGCACACGTACACTTTAGATACTTGGTAAAATTTTCTTTTCAAATTTCAGTTGTCAAAACGAAATGGGTAACTGCTTACTTATCGCATTAATTATTCCAATATGGGTATGTCGGTCTATCAGAAAGATGATCACCTGTAAGCATCTGCAGTGCTGCCCTCTATGATCCGCCTGAATAACTGTATTTTCTATCGATCTCTGGTATTTGTAAACCATTCGAGTTGAGATATTGTTTATTCGATTTTAACATTGAAAATATATAAATTAAAATGCTGTAACGTAACATGGGTACTCAGCTAATGTTTAAAATTTTGCATTTTTCTATGAAGTAAGAAAAGAAGAAGAAGAAGAAAGAAGTAGAAATCTATCTTTAGATTTTGATGGCAGATTTATATATGCCATATTTAACTATACAAACAATGCCAAATTTAATCTATGTCCGTTAAGTTTCATTACGTTTCCAGGGCTCTGCACAGACCCACATCAATACAGCAAAATTCCGCTTTGTTTTTAAATTAAAGGCACTGAAATAAATTGTTGAATTTTCTAAACTACTTTCATAAGTTTTTTTTATCTAATAATTCTAAAATCTTTATCAATCATATTTCTCTGTACTATACTCGTGTGAGAAAAGAATTAAGATGTTTGTGTGTGCGAACGACATACTGCCAGGGATGTCCTCAGTCAACAAAATAATCCAACATGTGGTGATAAGGTCGCGGCAGTTCGGAGTTGGGGCAGGATGTGCTGAGAGTTATGAAAGGTTTCTCACGGGCCTTCCGGTTCCGGTTACCCAGGTGACAATAGATAGCACGTAGGCGTAGTCCTTCGCTCTTCTTTTGCTGTTTGCGGGGAAATTTGGTAATTATTTAGCGTCATTCAAATAAATAGTAAAATGTTGCTTACGTATTGCCTCGCTGTCGTGAATGAAGCGAATTTTTAACAGTTTTTTTGTCTTATACGTGTTTTGGTAATTTGATTTCAAAGACTATAATAAGCGTTGAAATCTGTTTTTCAAATTATATTGAGAATATGGAAATGAACCCGCCGGGCCACACAGTCAAGTTCTTTTTCGTAGGTTCAATGAAATTTGAAAATTAAAATTTATTATTGAAGCAGATTTGATGGTGAGATCATATTTCTAAAAAAAATATGATTTTTGTTTATAGATTTGAAATTACCGTCATTTGAAACCGTTTAATTGACCATTTTTGTGCCAAGTTTGAATCAAACCGGAACAAATTGAAAAATGATTATTATTTTCTCTCTTTATTGTTTCACCCAACTTTGGGGTACACCAAATCAATCACTTCAAAATGTTCTGTGCCTTCCTCGTAGCCCAGTATTGCTTCATACGTTGTGATCTTGCTTTTCTTTCTTCGTCAGAGATTTGGATCGTTCGCTTGGATTTGACTTTGCCTCGGAACCGTTGCTTCTTGTCCTTGGTTATTGTTTTGGCTGTTCTGTCCATGAGCATAGTGTCAGTGATCTGTAGTTCTGTTATGTCTTTCTCCGTTTCTCTAAACCAAAGTGGTTTGGCTTTTCTATTGCGAAAGTAGTGAAATATTTTTTTGGTTAGTCTATTTTTGTCCATTCGGAGGATGTGCCCATAAAAATCAATTCTCCTTTTCTTATTGTGTCTGATAGTGTTTCAGTTTTTTGGTAAAGAGTTTCATTCCTGATGTGAAGTAATTGGTTGTTACGGAATTTAGGGCCTAAGATTTTTCGTAATATCTTTCTTTGATCTCCAGCCTTTCAAGTGGGTTGTGAGAGATAATGTTTCTGTTGCATTTAAGGATTCTGAGGCTTTATTGTTTAATATTTTTAAAATATTGTTTTTATTGATCGTTTTATTTTCTCATTTAACAACATGTGGATATCGCGAACAATGTTGTATGTATGTTATGAAAATTCACCGTTTTCACATCTTTTCAGTTAAAGCCGCCTCGGTGGCCTAGTTGATAGCGTACTAGGCTTTCACGCCGAGGACCCGGGTTCGATTCCCGGCCATTGGCATTTTCATACGCTATAAATCATCCCATCGTCTGCATTAGCCCAAGTGTGCACAATAGTCGAACGTTAAACACAAAAAAATGTTTTAAATTAAAGCCACCTAGTTGATAGCGTACTGGGCTTTCACCCCGAGGACCCGGATTCGATTCCCGGCCAGGGCTTGGCATTTTCATATGCTATAAATCATCCCATCGTCTGCATTAGCCCAAGTGTGCACAATAGTCGGACGTTAAACACGAAAAAATGTTTTATATTAAAACCACCTAGTTGATAGCGTACTGGGCTTTCACCCCGAGGACCCGGGTTCGATTCCCGGCCATTGGCATTTTCATACGCTATAAATCATCCCATCGTCTGCATTAGCCCAAGTGTGCAAAATAGTCGGACGTTAAACACCAAACAAATCTTTTCAGTTAAAAAAAGCGTTTATTATGACTTGTATGATTGTCTGTTATTCAGTGTATCTTTGTGTCTGTATGCTTGTGCACATTTTTATAGACCGATTTTTGGTTTGCCCATATCTCGGGGACTTTAAAAACGTGTGGCCCTCAACCTTTCAAAGCCATTGTAAAAGTATGGTTATGTTAACAATATTTATACCATTAAATGTTAATATTCAAGTAGTATTACCTTGAAACTAGTTTGGATATTAAAATGTTTAAAATGATCTTTAGAATCACAACAGTGAGTCATGAAGTGAGCACGTGTTTGCGATTTTTGCAGGCTGCGCGTACACGAAGTGTAACTCTGGAAACAGTACGGTGAACGAAAATAAATTAACGAACGTAAACAAAATTGTTATATAATGTGACGTCACGTGTCACGTGATCACAATAATGTCTGCCAGATCTTAGCGCGGTGCTGCCAACTTTCACACGCAAATATTACACTCGGTTTATTTGTGATAAATTTGGCATTATATGTGTTGCTCGAATACCTTCGTGTCTGATTTGTCGCTTGTTTTTTTTTAACAGTAAGTGGCACGTGGATTCGCAATCAAAATCTGGAATGTATTTTGATTTTTGTACAGATATCTGTGGTTGAAAGAAATATGTGCTCCGATTAGGTTTTTAGATTATAATTTTCATAAAGTTTGAGACAAGGTAGTAAGTTAATCGATGGGCTAATGCAGACGGTGGGATGATTTATAGCGTATGAAAATGCCAAGCCCTGGCCGGGAATCGAACCCGGGTCCTCGGGATGAAAGTCCAGTACGCTATCAACTATGTGGCTTTAATATAAAACATTTGTTCGTGTTTAACGTCCGACTATTGTGCACACTTGGGCTAATGCAGACGATGGGATGATTTATAGCATGTGAAAATGCCAAGCCCTGGCCGGGAATCGAACCCGGGTCCTCGGGGTGAAAACCCAGTACGCTATCAACTAGGTGGCTTTAATTTAAAACATTTTTTGTGTTTAACGTTCGACTATTGTGCACACTTGGGCTAATGCAGACGATGGGATGATTTATAGCATATGAAAATGCCAAGCCCTGGCTGGGAATCGAACCCGGGTCCTCGGGGTGAAAACCCAGTACGCTATCAACTAGGTGGCTTTAATTTAAAACATTTTTACGTGTTTAACGTCCGACTATTGTGCACACTTGGGCTAATGCAGACGATGGGATGATTTATAGCGTATGAAAATGCCAAGACCTGGCCGGGAATCGAACCCGGGTCCTCGAGGTGAAAGCCTAGTACGCTATCCACTACGCCACCGAGGCGGCTCAATCACTTAAAACTGGCGCAAACACGTGAATAAAAAGTCATTGAAAAAGTTTATTATTGCTTTAACGAAACTCCAACACGTACACAGGTCCTGTCTAAAGCGAAATAGTTCAATACATTTTTTTTAGTTCATAACGTACTTTCGACGTTTACAGAAATCGATGTTAAAATTTCAACAAAATGTGAAATAATTGAGAGAATCTTGTTTTTTTACTATACTTTTTCGTTATACCTAAAACGTTTCTTCTTCTCTTCGTTTCACCCTCTTTGGGGTACGCTGAATTAATCATTTCTTGCGCTCTGTACTTTTCTTTGTTCCCAGTAGCTCTTCATTCTTTCTGATCTTCTTTTCCTCTCCTCTTCTGAAATGATAGCTTTAGGTTTTATTTTGGTTTTATCTTGGAATCTTATTCTTTCGTCTTTGGTAATTATCTTAGCAGTTTGGTCAAGCAATGAATTTTCTGTAATTTTTAATTCTATTAGGTCTTTTTCAATTTCTTTAAACCAGTTCGGTTTTGTTTTACGATTATGGAAAAAATCAAACACTTGTTTCGTTATTCTATTAGAGTTCATTCTAAGAAGATGGCCGTAAAAATTTATTCTCCTTCCTAAAACGTTTATTATATAAACCAGAAAACATTTCATTATTGTAACATAGCCACCGGACCACATATTCAAATGATTAGGATTATGACCTATTCTTCCCGTCAGTGGTCTAACAGCTCACCTCATAAAGGCTACCGCGGTTTCGAAACTCTATAGTTTCATCTTTAGGCCGTTATACAAAATGTTGAATCCCTCGTCACAAAGTCAAAAAAAAAAAAAACATACATCACAAACACTGCAGTCCGGAATGTAACGACGTACGAGTCGCGTGTGTAGCTTGGCCAAGTCGAATTTCATGAAGAAATCCACAATTAAATTTGTAATTGTGCTCAGTGTTTGTGATGTATGTTTTAATGTTTTGTTTGACTTTGTGACGACCTCGACAGAGGGATTTAACATTTTGTATAACGGCCTGAAGATGAAACGATAGAGTTTCCAAACGCGGTAGCCTTTATGAGGTGAGTTGATAGACCACTGACGGGAAGAATAGGTCACAATCCTAATAATCAGAAAATATTTTTTAACGCTCCAGGAAGAGGGTTAACTTTTTCGTTTTTTTCTTATAATGTCCTTTTTGAATAACAGATCTAGTATATAAAAAGTATAATGCAATAAAATGTGATAAATCGTCTACGGACCTTAAAAACTTGATGCATATTTAAAACAAGCTTTAAAAGGTAAATCTTGTGCTTTCAAAAAACTGGGACGAATATGGCACATTGTAAATTGACAAAAATCTTATAAAATACATTCACCGTAAATCAACGATTAGCTTTACTTAAATAGGTTTATAATCTGACTGACGGCTTCATGAGAACAATAGGCTATTAAATTTCAAAATGAAAGCTATAAAATATAGCCATAAGTGAATTCTTATCGGTATATAAAATCTATCATGGAGATAAGTATGTTTTGAACTCTGCATCCTTAAAAAAATGTTTTTCTTACAGATCGAAAATAAAAAAGTTTTAACTAAATAGGTTTTTTTGTTATTTTAAGGCGAAAAACACGTTTAGGCTATTATCGCCTCCCTAAATGTAAGTGTGAGTGTAAAGTGTTAAAGTGTAAGTGTAGTGTTGTAAATGTAAATGTGTGTTAGACTCGGGTACCGCTAGGGACGTCTAAATCCTCTCAATAGGTGCAGCTAGTCTGCAACCTAATATGGGGTTAACTAAATAACGAGCACTCGATCATTGCACATGGTCGACCTTCATTTCCGTTGATATAAAAATACACATTTCCTGTTCATGTGCACGCTCAGTGTCCTGTTATGATCCTCCTGAGTTGTGCTCTGCCCAGGACATCTGCTGCCCCTTTGATTCCTCCAGAAGGAACTTTGCTTAAGAGACGTCTCTACGTTTACTATGGGAATGCCCATGAAGGTTGTCCCATCTTACCTGGTGTTGACCAGTAATCCACCCATTAATAGCGGACCTGGCCAACGATAGAGAAATCCCTAAAGCCGGCTCAGGTCCGATAAACTCAGATGCAAATCCAGGTCCAGCCAGTCGGTCTGCCTCCTCATTACCCTCAACTCCCCTATGCCCCGGAACCCGTGAAGAGTTACCCGGTTATCCCGTGACAGAACGTCAAGATCCGACACTCCCAGACCAACTTGGACTGTATTATAGGACCCGCAAGTGCTTTTATTGCTGCCTGACTATCGGTATGAATATGAATACTTGCCTTCTTGAAGCCCCGATCCAAGTTCTCCCGAACACAGTCATTAACGGCCATCACTTCAGCCGTAAGTGTTGGCTCTAATTATTCATAAACGAGTAAAAACTGAACGTGCTTGTGTTTGTTTTAAGATAATCAGTTCCCCGAACCGATAAGCAGCTCTTAATTAATTAATTTCTTCTTAGGCTGTTAATTAATCAACGTCATACAGTAATCTACGAATTACTTCTCAGATAAGTGTACAAGAGCACCTTGTTGCAGACGTCACTTAGGCGTTTGTCTACTGATGGCACTTCAGGGTTGCATTGTCCAACCTTTTATTTTTATCAATACTTATTTCGGACAAGTATTAATTTTGCGTACTAATATTCGCAGGTGCTTGTATGTATCTAAAACAGTAAAATGTTAACTCCTTTTTTTCTATAATAAGTCTAATAAAAGTATTTTTGGCTCCTCCATTTTTTGGGGTTGTTCAATAGGATGACAATCTACTGTTGAAAAATATTACGACGAAGAATATTGATAAGGAAGGCCAAACACACACACAGCGTTACAAGGCCAATGAAGGTAAATTACATCTTGTAACTTGTGAGGGTTGATGACCTATCACTATTTATCTGTCTCAAACTTAGGCTGAGATCCAACATCGTTCATCCAGCGTAGCCTTGACCAGGTAAACTGTCTTAAAAATTAAGATTTTTAACATAACTACTATATCCAGATCGATGAAGGTAACTAACATCGCTATACCTGTGAAGAACTTTCAGTTATTATTAGCAGCTCAAGAAATACGAAGTGTGTTCAGAAAGTAACGAGAATTTTTAAATTTCGCAAGCTTGGAGAGTCCGATTGTCAAACATTTTTTATTATGTTGGTATACATGCCCTTGAAGTATGATAAAACTTTCAACTGTTTTCATTGTTGACTTTGTCTGTGACAGCCACTAAGGTTAGACGTGTTTTTATGAGCTCGGCGATTTTCGTTTGTTAAAGGAAATGGATCAAAGAATTTATATCAAATTTTGCGTAAAAAAATGGAATAAAGTGTAACAAAATGTGTGAAATGTTAAGAAAGGCCTATGGTGAGTCTGTTAAGTAAAAAGAGTTTAGTGGAGCGTTTCAAGAAGGCCGTGAAGACGTTGAAGATGACGAACGCCCTGAACGCCCCAGCACATCAACAACCGATGAAAACGTGGAAAAATTGAAAGAAATGGTTACGAACAATCGCCGAATCACAATTAGAGAGTTCGCTGATGATGTTGGCATATCGATTGGATCATGTCATGACATCGTTTTCAATGTTTGTGTATTAAAAGCGTGGCAGCAAAATTCGTTCCAAAATTGTTGAACCGAACAAAAAAGCGGCGAATGGAAAAGGAGTCACTAAATGAAGTCAACGACGATGTAGAATTACTGAAACTTATTATAACAGGTGACGAAACATGGGTTTACGGATATGACGTCGAAACTAAGGCTCAATCATCCCAGTGGAGGCATTCTGACTCGACAAGTGCGGTCGAACGTGAAGGTTATGCTCACTGTGTTCTGCGATATTAATGGTATAGTGCATCATGAATTCCTGCCACCAGGTGAAACGGTCAATAAGGAGTACTACCTACAAGTTCAACACCGTTTGTGTGAAGCCATCCGAAAAAACGTCCGGATCTGTGGGAAAACAATTCATGGCTTTTGCACCACGATAATGCACCGGCTCATTCTTCATTGCTTGTTCGTGAATTTTTTACCAAAAACAGTACTGTAACGATGTCCCAGCTTCCGTATTCGCCAGACACGGCTCCGTGTGACTTTTTCTTTTTTCCAAAAATAAAGAGAAGTTTAAAGGGCCGTCGTTTTACAGATGACATTAAAAGGTCATCGCTGAAAGGACTAAATTCTATCTCAAAGATCGAGTTTGAGAAGTGTTTCGAGGATTGGAAGAAGCGCTGGCACAAGTGCATAATCTCCAATGGGGACTATTTTGAAGGCGACAACATCAATGTAGAAGAATAAATAAATATTTTGTATAAAAAATTAAAATTCTCGTTACTTTCTGAACACATCTCGTACATATCTCGTCGCTCTGTAGCTTACTATAAGATCCTGCCTCTTTGATCACGGAGCCTCAGTAATAAAAGCGTTCTATCGGCCAATAAGACGTTCTCGTCTTGCACAATCCAGACAGGCAACACTACACCTACGACTTTAACACTTTACACTCACACTTACATTTAGGGAGACGATAATAGCCTCAATGTGCTTTTCGCCTTAAAATAACAAAAATCCAGACAGACTGGATAGCTGTTAAAAATAAAGGAGTATCTAAATCAACTATTTACGACCTCGTTGTGAACTCAACTTTTCTGTTCAAACGAGCGTTACTTCAGGAACGTTTTAATAAGTCTTTACAATCCATCAATGTGCTTCGGGCAATAGCAAAAACACCTCTCAGACAAGTTATGTCTGTATACTTCCTCAAAGAATCGATACATTCGGCTCTCACTCAGTTCAAGAAGTTAGATTGAAGTGTTCACGTAGAAAGTATGAAGCCTACTTGATTGATTCCAAACCAAACTGACCATGTGTACGTGGCCTTATATTGTCATGCGCAGACAAATTACTGACCATGTATGTGGCCTTATATTGTCATGCGCAGACAAATTACTGACCATGTGTATGTGACCTTATATTGTCATTCGCAGACAAATTACTGACCGTGTGTATTTGGCCTTATATTGTCATGCGCAGACAAATTACTGACCATGTGTACGTGGCCTTATATTGTCATGCGCAGACAAATTACTGACCATGTGTACGTGGCCTTATATTGACATGCGCAGACAAATTACTGACCATGTATGTGGCCTTATATTGTCATGCGCAGACAAATTACTGACCATGTGTACGTGGCCTTATATTGTCATGTGCAGACAAATTACTGACCATGTGTACGTGGCCTTATATTGTCATGCGCAGACAAATTACTGACCATGTGTATGTGGCCTTATATTGTCATGCGCAGACAAATTACTGACCATGTGTATGTGGCCTTATATTGACATGCGCAGACAAATTACTGACCATGTGTACGTGGCCTTATATTGTCATGTGCAGACAAATTACTGACCATGTATGTGGCCTTATATTGTCATGCGCAGACAAATTACTGACCATGTGTACGTGGCCTTATATTGTCATGCGCAGACAAATTACTGACCATGTGTACGTGGCCTTATATTGTCATTCGCAGACAAATTACTGACCGTGTGTATTTGGCCTTATATTGTCATGCGCAGACAAATTACTGACCATGTGTACGTGGCCTTATATTGTCATGCGCAGACAAATTACTGACCATGTGTACGTGGCCTTATATTGTCATGCGCAGACAAATTACTGACCATGTATGTGGCCTTATATTGTCATGCGTAGACAAATTACTGACCATGTGTACGTGGCCTTATATTGTCATGCGCAGACAAATTACTGACCATGTGTACGTGGCCTTATATTGTCATGCGCAGACAAATTACTGACCATATGTACGTGGCCTTATATTGTCATGCGCAGACAAATTACTGACCATGTTTATGTGGCCTTATATTGTCATGCGCAGACAAATTACTGACCATGTTTATGTGGCCTTATATTGTCATGCGCAGACAAATTACTGACCATGTATGTGGCCTTATATTGTCATGCGCAGACAAATTACTGACCATGTGTACGTGGCCTTATATTGTCATGCGCAGACAAATTACTGACCATGTGTATGTGGCCTTATATTGTCATGCGTAGACGAACCGATAATCTCGTCATTAATTACTGTCTGCCACGCAAATAATCAACGTCACTTTATTAATCTATGAACTTACTTTTCACTTAAGCGTGCACAAGTACTCTGATATAGCGTCATTGAAGTGTCTTTCTTCATTCAAAGCTGCTGAACTGTCAATGGTCGAAATAATACGAATCACAATCGGGAAAAAGTTTAAGCAAAAATAATACTGAATTAATCATTCTGGTGATAAGATAACGCTGGTGGAAGGTTACTTCTTTTCTGTAAGTGGATGAAAGAGCGACGATTCTAAAGAAAAGATATCAACTAGTTAAAAATACAGTAAGTATGTTGATATAAAATAAACTCAGTTATCTTCGCTTGAGATCCAAATTACGGTTATTTTTGATAACATTTTTGTTCATTAGTAGCCTGCTGAAACCCACAATTGATTTTTTTTTGCGTTTAATGTCCGACTATTGTGCACACTTGGGCTAATGCAGACGATGGGATGATTTATAGCGTATGAAAATGCCAAGCCCTGGCCGGGAATCGAACCCGGATCCTCGGGGTGAAAGCCCAGTACGCTATCAACTAGGCCACCGAGGCGGCAAGTATATTTTAAATGCAATTAAAAACTTTCAACCAATAACAAAATTTTACTATATAAGACAATACTGAAACCAATATGGGATACAGCTATGGGGTTCTGCTTGCAAATCAAATATTGCAATTTTACAACGTTTCCACTTTGTTACACTTTATTCGATTTTTTACGCAAAATTTGATACAAATTTTTTGATCTATTTCTTTTAACAAACGAAAATCGCCGAGCTTATAAAAACACGTAACCTTAGTGGCCGTCACAGACAAAGTCAACAATGAAAACAGCTGAAAGTTTTGTCATACTTCAAGGGCATGTATACCAACATAATAAAGATGTTTGACAATCGGACTCTCTAAGCAAGCGAAATTTAAAAATTCCCGTTACTTTCTGAACACACCTCGTTACTTTATTTACGACCTCGTTACTTTCATCACAGCCGTAACGTCATTCGTTCGCGAAATGCCCTAGTTGGTACTTGACTGGTCAACTGGTTCGTTCAAATGTTTGGTCCAAAGTTGAAGTTGATCGACAAACGTAAATACAACTCTTACCTGACTCAACAATAAATTTAACCGATTCTTCCGCCATAATGAAGCCTGTTACGGAACTTGCTGCTGGAAATTGCAAGTTCCAGTTTTTTCAGAGAACAATGGTCCCAGCTCGTCAACACCCGTGCTTGTTACGTGGAAATACACATTGCAGCAGGCGGTCTGTTGCTTGGCTTGGTTGCCAAACGCTGCCCTTTTTGTAAATCTATTAGTCAAGTTAAAATTTACAACTGAACTACCAACACCTAATGGGGTGCTACTAATTGATTTACAGTTAGGTGTTAGTGCCTACTCGCCCCTGATGTGTGTTAAGGGTTAGTCAAAAGTGTGGGAACACTCGGTTCCAAAAAAAAAAAAAAAAGATGGCAGTCGCATGACTGCCGACAGAAGTGACTACTTCTTATCACGGGTTATGGCTATATATTGTACACCACAAAATAAAATTTATACTCGATTTTCAAAAATGAGTACTTTCATTTCAGTTTAATATATTTCTAAATGCAATATTATATGATTTTATGGTTTTTTGCCAAGACATAGATTTTTGCTACTCTACACTAGAATAGCTATAACTGACCACGGGAGAAGCACGGAGTCCCAAATGTATTCCTGCTACACTTAATATCTGACCTTGTGAACTTATTAATTGTCATTGTAAATGCCAACTTCAATGGAAACTACAATATTTTCATTTGGAAAGGCAGGTTGTTTGGAATTATAAGATTGTTTCAATTAAAATCATTACAAATGTAAGCTTATAAACAATAATTTTGTAATAAATAATAACAGTGATTCAGATTTTTAAAACGGAAATACATCTATGTTCATCTCAGGTACCATGTTCGTTTTAAATTTCATTTCAATCGGTCCAGTAGTTAATGTGTGATTGAATAACAAACAAAAACACACACATAAACTTTCAAATTTAAAATATTATATTAAGAAGTATAAAATATTATTAAAACGTCACTGTTGTAGCCTTCGGTTAACACACCACAAAACTGATTACTAAATAATTCAGTTTCACTGGGTAGGTAGTATAATGGCATTTAAATATTTATTATTCACACCTACCAATATATAATAACGTATAAAACGTCACTGTTACACAGTTAACACTTGACACAAAAATAAATAATTAAGTTGGACTGGGTAAGTAATATAATGGCGCAAACATGCAAGTTTTCACTTTAAAAATACATTTTAAAACAAAAATATATATAAGAGCGTGATGCGTGACGGCAAACTGAATTTTTTTCCCGTGCAAAATGTACATCCATACCCCGCCATATGTATCCACTTCAATAAGAGCGTGATGCGTGATGCGTGACGGTAAACTGAATTTTTTTCCGTGCAAAACATACATCCATACTCCGCCGTAAGAAGTATTCACTTCAAAAAAAACAAATTCAGAAAATGTTAATAATGAAAACAAAATTGCGTAACTTTGCCCGTTTCCTGAAATCTGTGATTTTGAAGTTTCTCAAAATTTTTTAATTCTTATAAACATTTTTCGAGTGGCACATTGTTTTAAAATTCCTAATAAAATAAAGGAAGAGCAAAATCTAAAGCCCGATTAGATCTAAAATGGCGAAAAGACAATGTTTGATGCTTGGGAAAATCCAAGGACAAACAATTTTTCGCAAATGAACTCTAAATGATAACAGAAATTTGTATGTTCTTCGGGTAAATTCATTTCAAAATGGCTTTTAATCAGTACCTTAAAAAAGTCATTAGTTAAAAAACAAGCAAGATCGACATTGAGTTCATTTTCGAATTTTTAGTAATATTTGTCAATTTAGAATTTTAGTTTGTGTCGATCGTAACGCTGCTTTCTGAAAGCAGACTTCAAAATGAAACGTTTAGAACTTGGTTTGGAATACGAAAAAAACTTAACCGATTGAATATAAAACGTATTACAATGATAACTCTTACGAGAGTTTTATGATGACATCTTGTAGCAGAGTGTTCAACTACAGTTAAGTACTCTTTTTATAATCTTCTTTTCTGCTAGGATTATTATCACTATATTCAGTATAATAATCTTGCTTTTCTAGCTTCGTCAATTCTACATTCGTTGACGCGTTTCGGAGAACCTCCGTCTTAAAAACTATATCTATACTCAGTTTTTGAAGATGGAGGTTCTCCGAAACGCGTCAATGAAAGTAGAATTGACGAAGCTAGGGAAGGCAGATCGTTATACTGAACATAGTACAGTTAAGTAGATAATAATACTACTTTCTCAACGTGTCCACTCGCTGTCCTTGCAGCTTGCAGCGTTCCTAGTGGCAGATAGTTCAATTACTTAGACTTTATTCGCTAATATCAAGCACCAATTCTACTTTCGTTGACGCGTTTCGGAGAACCTCCATCTTCAAAAACTATATCTATACTCATACAGGAGTATATGTATAGTTTTTGAAGATGGAGGTTCTCCGAAACGCGTCAACGAAGTAGAATTGACGAAGCTAGGGAAGGCAGATCATTATACTGAACATAGTACAGTTAAGTAGATAACAGTACTACTTTCTCAACGTGTCTACTTGCTGTCCTTGCAGCTTGCAGTGTTCCTAGTGGCAGATAGTTCAATTACTTAGACTTTATTCGCTAATATCAAGCACCAATTCTACTTCCGTTGACGCGTTTCGGAGAACCTCCATCTTCAAAAACTATATCTATACTCAGTTTTTGAAGATGGAGGTCCTCCGAAACGCGTCAACGAAAGTAGAATTGACGAAGCTAGGGAAGGCAGATCATTATACTGAACATAGTACAGTTAAGTAGATAATAGTACTACTTTCTCAACGTGTCCACTCGATGTCCTTGCAGCTTGCAGCGTTCCTAGCGGCAGATAGTTCAATTACTTAAACTTTATTCGTTAATATCAAGCACCGATTCTACTTTCGTTGACGCGTTTCGGAGAACCTCCATCTTCAAAAACTATATTATACTCAAACAGGTAGAAGATGGAGGTTCTCCGAAACCTCCATTCACTTTATTCGCTAAGATCGAGCACCAATTCTACTTTCGTTGACGCGTTTCGGAGAACCTCCATCTTCAAAAACTATGTCTATACTCAAACAGGTTGAAGATGAGGTTCTCCGAAACGCGTCAACGAAGTAGAATTGACGAAGCTAGGGAAGGCAGATCATTATACTGAACATAGTACAGTTAAGTAGATAACAGTACTACTTTCTCAACGTGTCTACTTGCTGTCCTTGCAGCTTGCAGTGTTCCTAGTGGCAGATAGTTCAATTACTTAGACTTTATTCGCTAATATCAAGCACCAATTCTACTTCCGTTGACGCGTTTCGGAGAACCTCCATCTTCAAAAACTATATCTATACTCAGTTTTTGAAGATGGAGGTCCTCCGAAACGCGTCAACGAAAGTAGAATTGACGTAGCTAGGGAAGGCAGATCATTATACTGAACATAGTACAGTTAAGTAGATAATAGTACTACTTTCTCAACGTGTCCACTCGATGTCCTTGCAGCTTGCAGCGTTCCTAGCGGCAGATAGTTCAATTACTTAAACTTTATTCGTTAATATCAAGCACCGATTCTACTTTCGTTGACGCGTTTCGGAGGACCTCCATCTTCAAAAACTGTATCTGTACTCAAACAGGTTGAAGACGGAGGTTCTCCGAAACCTCCATTCACTTTATTCGCTAAGATCGAGCACCAATTCTACTTTCGTTGACGCGTTTCGGAGAGCCTCCATCTTCAAAAACTATATCTATACTCAAACAGGTTGAAGATGGAGGTTCTCCGAAACGCGTCAACGAAGTAGAATTGACGAAGCTAGGGAAGACAGATCGTTATACTGAACATAGTACAGTTAAATA
>CM040189.1:4184459-4221959 GCA_022606455.1 Callitettix versicolor | reverse complement strand
TTAAACACAAAAAAAATTCTTTTTAAGAGGCCTTTAAAAATTACATATGTATTTTACCAATAGGGCCTATAAGTTATATATATTATTAAACGGTTTCTATAGAACCAATCGGTGCTGATTTCATTGTCAGGCCTGAATCTTACTTTGTTGGCCGTATCAATGGAAAAATAATATATCTAAACATTTTAATAATTGTTTAAAATAACTTTAATTACGTTGTTGGAATTTTAGATTTTTTTTTCAACGTCCGACTATTGTGCACACTTGGGCTAATGCAGACGATGGGATGATTTATAGCGTATGAAAATGCCAAGCCCTGGCCGGGAATCGAACCCGGGTCCTCGGGGTGAAAGCCCACCGAGGCGGCTTTGGATTTTAGATAACCTCAAAAATTCTCATATAATTTCAGTTAATTTTAAAACTGTTTTTTTCAGTTTTTTTAGAAAATATACGACTATTTTAATACCGTTAATATCCTTGGAATCAGTAAATTTGCTGAAGTACATTTTAATACTGAAATACCTACCAGTATCAAAGCATAGTTCTTGTTTGCACAAAAAAAACATAGTTAATATTGCAGCCCCAATTTTCGTACACTTTCCTAACATCGCTTTATCTGTTCTTTTGTAATTCAGTTTACAATACAAACAGCTGTTTTAGGGCTACACATTAACATACTGTAAGCATATAATAAACTACATGATTTTCGTCACCAATTTAAATTCACCTAAAAATATATTTTTTACCTATTACAGAAGCAGTAATTGTTGCACTCTAAAGTAATTGCTGACTACAAGTAAACAATTCTGAGAAGTAATTATCAGTGCTGATAACAGAGAAAAACTGTAATCACGTTATCAAGGCAAGATGACGGTTTGATCAGTGAATCGGAGGTGTATGGCTGCAATACACCTGCCTTATCAGTTAAGAGTAAGATTAAATATTTGTACAGTAGACAATGTAGGCCTACTCAAATTGTTTTTGTAAACTTTAAGCATCTGATCCCATCTAGACGTAATTGCCATTATCTTGCACGACTATTTGGAGGTTAGGCCAACGATTGTGCTTAAATCGCTGGACTTTAGTTGTCGCAACATGTCCGTTAGTTCGGTACAAACAAGAAACGTTATCTTCAGCCTAATCACAACATAATATAACAAATACACACTGCACGCAGCTGCCTCGCTGTAAAAAAATTTCCTTTTATCCTACAACATTTTGAAACGCTAGCTTATATATATATATATATATATATATATATATATATATATATATATATATATATATATATATATATAATTTTTTGTGGTGTTTAACGTCCCGACTATTGTGCACACTTGGGCTAATGCAGACGATGGAGTGATTTATAGCGTATGAAAATGCCAAGCCCTGGCCGGGAGTCGAACCCGGGTCCTCGGGGTGAAAACCTAGTACGCTATCAACTAGGCCACCGAGGCGGCCTTAAAAATCAGCGAAACAAATGCTAACGGCAATTATTTTCTATCAAACAAGATCATTATATATAAAGGGACTAGACGTACAGCCAACATTACAAAAGCGTGCTCAATAACAGCGGACAAAGTTCAAGTAATTGGACTATGTGCCGCTACGAGCGCTGCAAACTACAAGAAAGTGGATGAACGTTTCAGAAAATAGACAATACTGTTTAACTATTGTCGAAAACTCTGTAGTAAAATTCCACCAGCAGAGAGCGCTCACATAACTCTCATAAGGGTTATCATTCTTTCATAATACATATATATTCATCGACAAACTGTAAAAGATGACTTATTATTTGAACAAATATAAAACATTCTTTATTTTTATATAAACAATATGCTGAAACACTTGCAAAACTTTTAATTACCCCTAAAAACCTAAAAATAGTTTTCTAGTGTGAAAAAGCATTTTGTAAAGTTTCAACTTGTTACTCTTTTTTAGTTTAAGAAGTACTTACTGAACTTCCCAGCAATATTTCGTTCAATGTTTTTAAATAATTAGTTAATTGCTTAAGAAAAATAAGTTTTACGCAAGAGCGTTATTGGAAAACATGAATTATGCCTTGTTAGAACACGGTTTTAAACCTTCATGGTTGTTTTAAAATTATATCATTCAGGTTAGCATAGACCTACCAAATGGTTAGCTGTATAACCAAAGTGTATAAAATAAGTCATTTAGTTGACTTGTATTAAATTTATAAAATTCAAAAAACACGGTAATTAATGTTCTAATTCTTTTTATATTCTTCTTCTTTTCTGCTCGGATTATTGTCACTATGTTCAGTATAATGATCTGCCTTCCCTAGCTTCGTCAATTCTATTTCGTTGTCGCGTTTCGGAGAACCTCCATCTTCAAAAACTATATCTATACTGGTGACCAATATTATGGCCCGTCCTATTTATAATTTTCTATCTCCACCTCGTATCCCTCCTCTATTCAACACGTGTACATTAAACCTGACGTTCTTCTGATTTTCTCTTCAAAATCATATTTTTTCGCTCTCTTCTGATTGGCTCCTTTCAAACTTTCTCTTCAACAGTCGTCCCTCCTGTTAATTTTTGAAAATTTTTAGATTTTTAAACGTAATATCTGCTTGCGACGATATCTGTTCATTTATTATGTTTTCTCCCTTTAATTTAGATTTAAAAATTTCCAAGTTCTCTAAAATGTTCATACGTCTTCCTTTTTCTGCCGTATGTAGTGCCTTCTTTGAGTTCTCTATTCTCGAGGTATGTGTCCATCTTTTATTAAATGTGACGCATAATTTGAATCATTTTTGCCGTATTTGAATGATCTTACATGTTCTTTAAGCCCAGTTCTAAATTTTCGTCCCGTTTGTCCTATGTAGACTGCCTCGCATCCACACTGTATTCTGTATATCCCATTCTTACTATATTTGTCCTTTTCTCTATATTATTTGTCAGTTTGTTCCTTATTGTATTATTTGTAGCCATGGCTACAACACGTGTTGAATTGAGGAGGGGTACGAGGTGGAGATAGAAAATTATAAATAGGACGGGCCATAATATTGGTGACCAGTACAGATATAGTTTTTTGAAGATGGAGGTTTTCCGAAACGCGTCAGCGAAAATAGAATTGACGAAGCTAGGGAAGGCAGATCATTATACTGAACATAGTTCTAATGTTTAATGCCCTTTTTAAATTTTTGTTGTTTTGTATACGATGTAAAAAATTGATCACATTTTCTTACATAACTGTTAAGGTAATTTTGATCAACAATACTGTAGTAATGATTTAAATATTAAATTTCATTATTTTCTATCATTTAAAATATTTATAAACACAGTTTTGTGAAAGTTACAAGTCCTGAAGGCTCGTTGCACAGCATCCAGGATACAATAGAACCGGAGGGTGCCCCAGGAAGGAGCAAGTCTTAAGCGCGACAGAAAACAAAGATACGCCAGCTGCAAGATACGGCTCCCTGACTCTATAGGCAAGGAACAAAACCTGACGCAACAATGGAATCAGGTGGAAGAGGAGTAAACATTCCCGTCATCACGGTAAACACGTCACGCAGCTGTTTCGCTGACGTGATATTGCGCTGATTTCGTTCCCTGACTGATGTGACATGCAACTTTTAGACGCTTGGAACAAATCATTAACCCCAGCTGCACCTATTGAGAGGATTTAGACGTCCCTCGTGGTACCCGAGTCTAACACACTGTTACACTTATAACACTACACTTACGACTTTAACACTTCACACTCACACTTTCATTTAGAGTGGAGATAATAGCCTAAAAAAAAAACAAATCATTAGGTTTAAGTTGGATGTCTGAGGAAGCCTATGTTTTTCCAGCTTATTACTTACGTAAAAAATATAACACTTATAGGAGCAGTATCAAAGTTAACATTATTAATCAATATTTGGGAATTAATTATGCAGTAATTTTTTTTTAATGTTACCGACGTGCAGTAATTAGTCAACCGATGTGAAAACTTAAAACGGAATGTCACTCATTTTTTAAAATTCGTATTTTATAACTATTCGTGTCTACACAATGATCCATTATTCACAATGCACAACTATAATTAAAAATATAAAACATCAGTCTTGTTCGTTATATATGACTGTTAATGCTATAATATTAATGATGACTGGGCTGTGCAATAGTAAGCCTACATTAACAGTCGCCAATAACTGAAATATTTATTAATGAACCTACGTTATTTACTTTCGATATGCAGTTCGATATTTAACTGTATATGCTCTAAACAACAAAAATTTTGTTTCAGATGGGTCGGGTATGTAGTAAAATGGCGTTAATTGTAATTTTTTATTGATCTCATTTATAAACACAACTTTAAACAATAAATATTAAATTAACACACACACATACACACACACGCGCGCGCGCGCGCATATATATATATATATACGAGATGTGATCAGAAAGTAACGAGAATTTTAATTTTTTGAACAGAATATTTATTTATTCTTCTACATAGATGTTGTCGCCTTCAAAATAGTCCCCGTTGGAGATTATTCACTTGTGCCAGCGCTTCTTCCAATCCTCGAAACACTTCTCAAACTCGATCTTTGAGATAGCCTTTAGTTCTTTCAGCGATGCGCTTTTAATGCCACCTTCGGCTGTAAAACGACGGCCCTTTAAGGTTCTCTTTATTTTTGAAAATAAGAAAACGTCACACGGAGCCTAATGACAATAGTCGTCTGGCGAATATGGAGGCTGGGGAATCGTTAAAGTACTGTTTTTAGCCAAGAATTCACGAACAAGCGATGAAATGTGAGCTGGTGCATTATCGTGGTGCAAAAGCCATGAATTGTTTTTCCACAGATCCGGGCGTTTTTTTCGGATTGCTTCACGCAAACGGCGTTGAACTTGTAGGTAGTACTCCTTATTGACCGTTTCACCTGGTGGCAAGAATTCATGATGCACTATGCCATTAATATCGAAGAACACAGTGGCATAACCTTCACGTTCGACCGCTCTTGTCGAGCCTTTTTCTGCCTTGGCGAGCCAGAATGCCTCCACTGGGATGATTGAGCCTTAGTTTCGGCGTCATATCCGTAAACCCATGTTTCGTCATCTGTTATAATACGTTTCAGTAATTCTGCATCGTCGTTGACTTCATTTAGTGACTCCTGAGCAACTTCCATTCGCCGCTGTTTTTGTTCAAAATTCAACAATTTTGTAACGAATTTTGCTGCCACGCTTTTAATACACAAAACATTGAAAACAATGTCATGACATGATCCAATCGATATGCCAACATCATCATTGACCTCTTTAATTGTGATTCGGCGATTGTTCATAACCATTTCTTTAACTTTTTCCACGTTTTCATCGGTTGTTGATGTGCTGGGGCGTCCAGGACGTTCGTCATCTTCAACGTCTTCACGGCCTTCTTGGAAACGCTTATACCACTCGTAAACTCTTGCTTTACTCATAGCAGACTAACCATCGGCCTTTGTTAACATTTCACACACTTTGTTACACTTAATTCCATTTTTTACGCAAAATTCGATACAAATTCTTTGATCCATTTCTTTTAAAAAACGAAAATCGCCGAGCTCATAAAAACACGTCTAACCTTAGTGGCTGTCACGAACAAAGTAAACAATGAACAGTTGCAAGTTTTATCATACTTCAAGGGCATGTATACCAACATAATCGGACTCTCCAAGCCCGCGAAATTTAAAAATTCTCGTTACTTTCTGAACACACCTCGTGTGTGTGTTTGTATGTGTGTGTGTGTGTGTATATATATGTATATATATATATATATATATATATATATATATATATATATATTCCCTCTTGTTATCAAACAATTTCTTTAGTAATTTGCCACTTTTGCTGATAACACGGTTGTCGTGGCTGTTGGGGAAAATGTAATGTCAAAAATAAATTTAAAAAACCGGCTGACGACACCACCCCTTGGTCTAAGAAAAGGCATATCAAGCTTAATGACATCAAACATTTACATAGTATTGCATGCTAACAGTGTATATCTTGGTGTAATCCTAAGCTACGCTGGAAGGAACACGTTAAGGAAAAACACGATTGACTAAGCAGGAAACCGAAGAAAATACATTTACTGATTGGAAGGTCAGAATTGTCAATACATAACAAACTGCTGCTATACAAGCAGGTGCAGTTTTATTTTGTACTGTACCAAGAAGTCTAGTATGAAAAATATTCAGATTTTTAAAAAATAAAATATTAAGAGCCCTTGTGAAAGCTCCTTTTGTATGTCAGTAATGATTCCATTCATAGGGATTTGAAGATGGAACCAGTAAAAGTCGAAATACAAAAGCAAAGGAAAACATGCATTTCGACTCCAGCAATACCAAAAAGTTATAAGTTCTTGTACGCTTGTAATCAGCTGCTTGAAAACGCAGGCTAGTGAGACTGAAGCCTTTTGAGTTGGTTTAGTGTTGCACTTTAGATTATATAGTTATTTTAAAAAAAGTTTGTTTTTTTTAATAAAAAAAGTCAGCCTCCTCGGTGGCCTAGTATTGGGCTTTCACCCCGAGGACCAGGGTTCGATTCCCGGCCAGGGCTTGGCATTTTCATACGCTATAAATCATCCCATCGTCTGCATTAGCCCAAGTGTGTACAATAGTCGGACGTTAAAAAAAAAAAAATTAAGTTTGAAAGTACAGTATAGTAAATTTATTATAACTCCAAACCCTTGAGAACTATTGCTTGAACAAACAAAACGATTCTGCTACAAGTTATAAGATCTTCGATATGTTATTTAGTAATACTATTGATTGATTCTGTTGTATTCTCTTATACGAAGGGATTCTTCTAAAAATAGACATGCTGTAATCGATAATCGATTGTTTGTGGATTGCTATGAAAAATTTGAGTTCAGGAATTTATTTTTATTACGATTACTACCAATAAGTTCTTGATAATTAAGTGATTCATTTGTCTTTGAATAACGATATTGAATAGCTTTATTGTATAAATAAATGTGCGATAAGTATGGGGCATAAATTACTGTAGCATTTGAGAATTGTATCCGAATCAAAAACTTTCAGTTCAAAAAATGCATCGACCACCTCGGTGGCCTAGTGGATAGCGTACTGGGCTTTCACCTCGAGGACACGGGTTCGATTCCCGGCCAGGGCTTGGCATTTTCATACGCTATAAAATCATCCCATCGTCTGCATTAGCCCAAGTGTGCACAATAGTCGGACGTTAAAAAAAAAAAAAAAAAAATCAAAAAAGGCATAAGTCAAGTAGTACGTAGTTTGTGGGTGACTGTCAGGGTCCCGTTCCAAAAAAGTTACAATTTAGTTATTCACAATTTCACAACTACGTATGTTTGGCAAATATTTGTGTGTGTGAAAAAATGCATGTGTCTTTAAGTAAAGTTACAAGTCTACAGAAAAAATAATTGTCCTCTTTTGTACTTTTGATGATAAATTGTTAATATTGAAGAACACAGTGAACATAACCTTCATGTTCGACCGCACTTGTGGAGCCTTTTTCGGTCTTGGCGAGCCAGAATGCCTCCACTGGGATGATTGTACCTTAGTTTCGACGTCATATCCGAAAACCCATGTTTCGTCACCTGTTAAAATACGTTTCAGTAATTCTGCATCGTCGTTGACTACATTTAGTTACTCCTGAGCAACTTCCATTCGCCGTTGTTTTTGTTCAAAATTCGCTGTACAGAAATTAATTGTTAGTTGAATTAATTTGTTTAAACAAATATGTCACGTAAGGAAATTAGGTCTGTTATTTTTTATTGACGTTTTAGAATAAACAATATTTTCTTGGAAATTTAAAAAACAAAAACCAAAGGATCTTACAAGAAAGAAGGACCGTATGCTGGTATTGCTTTTTGTTGTTGTTTTCACTAGTGTGAACTTGAAGTCACAAGTGTGAAACTTTAAAATGCAGTAACTTTATGTTTGAGGTACTACAATTTTGCACAAGTTGTTACATTTCACTGATTATAAGTAATTATAACTTTGGAAAAGGACCTTGCGGTTTAATTAAGTTCAAAGTCGCTGTTTTAATCATATCGTTCCGAATACTTTCAGCCTTGTGTATCTCGGTTTACCCGTTCCTTTAAACTTACAATACGTTACGTCTATTCTCAGGACATAACTTTTTAAGAAAATAAATATAAAACCACTTTAATTTAGATCAAGTTAGTACCAGGTATGTTTGTTAAAATATTTACTTAGTACCAGGTATGTTTGTTAAAATATTTGCTTAGTACCAGGTATGTTTGTTAAAATATTTGCTTGGTACCAGGTATGTTTGTTAAAATATTTGCTTGGTACCAGGTATGTTTGTTAAAATATTTGCTTAGTACCAGGTAAAAAAAAAAAAAAATGAACAGGGTAACAACAGAAAACTAAAATATAACAATTAAAAAATATTTTATTACAAATAGTCATTTTCACAGTAAAAAAAATCTGGTAATATCACAGCAGTGCAGCTATGTAATAATAAATATACATCTTAACCATACAATACGTTTTCATTGTCGTCTGTAACACTAATTTTAATGCCTCATTTTTCAGCATTAATACTGACATTAAAATAAAAATACTAAAATAAATATACAATTGTAACGATAAAATAAATACACTTATACAGTTAGACAACAGCTACCTTGAGCTTCAATAAATAGCTGAAGATCTGTCGGCTTTCTTTACAGAGTATGTACAGATTTGTGCGAAGAAAACAAACAAATCTAAAACAATTAAAAAAAAACATTGTGTTCACGTAAAATAGGAAAATAAATTTGTTGTAAAAACACATGATTTACATTTTTGTTACAAATAATGAAATACATCTTAGAAGAAAACTGTTTAGTTTTGTTTTGTGAAAATGATTAGAAAAAGTGAAATTAAATTTACTGGATATATTATTTATGGTAATGAAAATATTGTTCGAACTATTTCTGAAAAAAAATTTTTTTTTTAAATCTTTATATCTTCAAACAATTTGGCACAACGGTATTTACAAAATTTTTCTACATTTTTGTTTTTTGATTATAAGCTATCAAAAATAAAATCAGTCATTCAGAAAAAAATACAGTTAATTTTTTTCTAATGTTTGAAAAACAGTTTTGTATAAATATTTTCTCCGCGTACTTTTTAATGCACTTTTTTGCTTTTAATTTTAAAAAGTACTGTCTATTTTTTGAAATTTTACCCGAAAATCTCCAAAAGGGCTATTGAAATAAAAATACATGTTCGTTATAAAAATTGTTTGGTTTATAATAAAAGCCCAAAAAACAATTTACTTTTGAAGCACTTGTAGTGATTACTTAACATAATTCATGTTCTAGCATCCATATTACATGTTGTTTTATGTTTTTTGTAAACGAACATCAATGTTTTGATTCATTATGACTTCATATAAATAAGTTAGTTATTTACACTTTTATCTTGTGATAATTTGTTAAAATTAGAAAAAGCTAAGCTCATAAATAAATAAACTGAGTAAGTACTTATATATTGGAGCACTATTTCCAAATTTGATTTTTTTTATACGTCCCATACTTAAAGACACATGACATACTTGCTGTGTTATGCAATAAAATATGAAACAATCAACTCTACAGCGATGCTATATCACTATAGACGTTTTATGTAGTGGGAATAAATTTATTTCAAAAAAGTAACAAGAGTTTTGTATTTTCAATATATAAGTACTTACCCATCAGTTATGCAATGTAAATAAATATAGTCCGCACGCATTCGTCATATATTTAAACAAAAACACTTATCATACAAAATATGATGTACAATTATTATCACAGTGAGATTCCATAAAGCGAAGCTTTATATATTGAGGCAACGAAGGCTTTTGGAAGGAACTCTTGCAGTAAACTCGAAAGTGTCCATTCTGGGTTGAGGTTCGCCTCCAGCCTCGACTTCCTGTTGGGGTTCTCTTACAGGTGATCTTTGCGGTGACGTCGAATCCTCTCCCATCAAGTTTTTCAAGCACATGTTGTTTTCCTTTATCCTTGTCCTGACTAAGAACTCCAAGGTGAACAAATGGCTGTCTTCCTCTTCGGGGATGTTATCCCTGAAGTACGAAGCAAGACGGAGCAGGTACTCGACGTTGTGTCCGCTGGCTCCTTTGCTTTCTACGATTTGCGATGCGATCTCCGGAAGCGGGGCGTCTCCCAACCAGAGCGTGTTTCCTGGAACCGCGACGTAAAGCAGGACTGGAAAGGGTTCGCCGTTCCTCGGGTAGAAAGAGGCGAACTGGGTCATGTAGCCGCCGAGCTTGCACTCCCTGTTGTTGAGGTACGGCAGGGCTGCTTCTCCGGACAGTTTGAACGACCGTCCCCAGACTATGCTCTGTAACAGATAAACACAACAAAGTGAAAGCTTTGAAGAATAAAACGTACAATGTGCAATTTTAATGCAAAAGCAATGAAGTAAAATTGAGCATAGTTATTTGACAGGCAGACAGATGGCAGCACATGTTAATAAAACTTAAAAATATTTGAATATGTGACGTTTTACAAAAGTGTCATAAGTTTCATAAGTAACGCATTTCATAACGTTCTTGGGGGCGTATTAAATCGTTTAATTATGAACTGATGTTATAATGTAGCGTGAAGCTCACGACAGAAATGTTATTTATGCACAATGTAACATAACCTATACAGAAAGAAACAAACAATATATATTTTTCTTATCAAAATAGCGAATAGGCCCGCCTACTTGTTCCTTCCTGCTTGTAATCACTCACTTCTAACCAAAAGAATTAAAGATTTTTTTTAAAGTTAAGCATTTTGTTTGCTAGACTAGTAATGTAAAATACAATGTTTCATATTACTTGTTTACTTTGTAAACGTAATATTACGTTCCCGTAATAAATATTTAATTATTTGCCGGCTACAGAGGGAAGAGGTGTGGGCCGTAACTAATTTTGTATCTAAATTTTAATGTACCATTTGTTGAGCGCCACGTTGTCTTTAATTTTAATATAATTTATACCCTACTGTTTAGGCCAAGACAACGAGAATGCCTGTACGTGGTCACGTGGTTCGGGGTGATCCAAGAAATCAAAGCGGTCGCTTTTCAAAATTTATATTTTTTGTTTTTGTCTTTTCACATTAATATTTAAAAAAAACAAAAAGTGACAGAAAAAAATGAATTAATTATGTTTTCATACCGTAGAGGGAAAAAAACAAAAAGGCAAGAACATTTATAACGATGAATCAACTTTACATCAACTTTAAGTAAAGCAAACAAAATCAAAACTAAACTTAAATCTGGACCAACCTTATCCAGTCTATAAATTTGTAATACAATACCTTGTGAGTGTCATTTAACCATAAAACAAATTATAACAAAAAAACTAACTACTTAACTGAAATATATTCTTCTGTTTGATAACAGAACCACTAAAAGTAACAAATGAGTGACGTCCCTATAAATAAAGTAATAAACGGGGGCCTTTACAAGAATGAATTATTGGATATATAGTTAATATATATAGACAGACTTCAATGTATTAATCATATTGATTTTAGCGCTAATTAGTATTCCGTGGTCCCCCCCCAGGTTAGCCGATATTTTTTTCTCAAAAACTACGTTACTTGATCGATGAATACACCTAAGTTCGCACTGTCAATTTTTTAAATTTCTCACATTAATGTCACTCCAACAAACAAAGTAGGTCTTTTCCCGAATGGAATTTATAAGAAAATTCGCGTATTTACGTGAGCGTTCCGAATCCAAACATGAATGTGCACAATTTCACTTTGCATGCGATGCAGCCTCGCGCGAACTGGCCTTAGCCGCAGTCCAGACCCGACTCAATCGTTCCTTCCTAACAGCTGTTTATTTAGGGCAGGGGTCTCCAAACTACGGCCCGAGGGCCACATTCGGCCCGCGGACAGATTTTGTCCGGCCCGCGGAGAGCCGTTTTCAAGGAGGTAAGCACTATTTTATTTCACAACAGTGTCATAGGTAGACACCAGAACTTTCTCGAACCAACGAGATTTTTCTGTACGTGCTATTAGCGCCATCTGTTAGCGATAGAAGGTACTACCTATTTCCGCTTGTGTCCACCAGATATCGTGTCACTTTGCTCCTCATGGCTCGTACTCTACGACTAATCTAGAAATTACAGATAATGACAGGAAAATTAATAATATGCAGTGTTGTCGTTTTGCGGACTTTAGTCCGATTTGCAGCCTTTTTTAAACGTTGCGTACTTTTTCAGACTTTTTTTTCATCAGTGGACTATTTCACTTTTTACCACCGGCAACAATGATAATATGGTTTTGGCCCTCGGAACTTACTGGAGTAATCAGTATGGCCCTAAGGCTGGAAAGTTTGGAGACCCCTGATTTAGGGCATCATCTTATTGATATTGTGCAATTTAACTTCTATTTACCTTAGATATCCAATTGAGGATCTGAGATGTCTCAGTAAGTACTATATAAGAAAACAAAAACTAAAAATGTCAAATATTTGATTTATCATTTTTATTCGCGTTGTCACAAAGTCACAGTTGCTAAAAAATAAGCTTTTATAATGCAAACGTTATTAGGTTTTTTAAGTCAGTATGGTTAGCCTATATCGGCAACATAATCCATAAGATAGCATCGAGACCCTTAATAAACTTATCCCTAAAAGCGCATCGTGTTAACCAACCCATTGAAGACAATAAGTATTAAAAGAGGCTGAAAACATGTCGAATAAACTAAAACAAAGAGACGGAAGAGAGCATGTTTCCTGCGTGTGGCGTGCGTTCCTAGGACGCGTGTCCGAACAATAGCGCGTCGTTTCACGCGTAATCACGTATATCCGTTATTAAACAATCATACTTAGTTTGTGCTTATCTCGACGATATTTGGTACCCACTTGTGGGCTGGTATTATAACTGTGACGAAAGTTGTACTTCAGTACTCAAGAGGTGTTGTGAGGTTCATTGTGGGATAGAAATAAACGAAACTGATAACACGCGGTTACAAATTCCCAGTTACTGAAACAATTAAGCCAGAATACGGTTTAAATGATTTGAACCGAATTAAACTCGAGTTATAATCGATAAACTACATTCACAAAAATTAACGAGAACGATTGATTTGAATTGAATTAAACTCGAGTTATAATCGGTAAACTGCATTGACAAAACTTACCAAGAACGATTGGTTTTAACCGAATTAAACTGGAGTTATAATCGATAAACTACATTGGCAAAACTTAACAAGAATGATTGATTTGAACTGAATTAAACTGGAGTTATAATCGATAAACTACATTGACAAATCTTGACAAGAACGATTGATTTGAACTGAATTAATCTCGAGTTATAATTGATAAACTGCATTGACAAAACCTAACAAGAACGATTGATTTTAACCGAATTAAACTGGAGTTATAATCGATAAACTACATTGACAATTAGAATTTTGAATGGTAATTGTTTTTATCGAAGACACTAGCTGTACCCGGCCACGTATTGTTGTGGCTCAGTCATGTTCAGTTTAAAAATGCATTCGAAAACGCTAAAATAGAACCGTAAAATTGGAATTTGAAAATCGTAAATGGAATCTTAAACTATTTAGTATAGCGAGTGTTGCTTTTACGTCCTACAGATGGTGCTGGTTTTTTTTAAAACATATGTTTACCTGTCACAAATGTGACTTCTATACAATAGTACCTATATAATAACACGCGAATATTCGAATGCATCGTTGTGTCAAAATTTCAATTTATACAACCGATGAAGTATTTTCGGGGATTTAAGATTTTAAACAAACGAGTATTTACATTTTATTTAGGTCTATAGAGATTATTTTAAAAACAAAAGCATCCGTTTCCCCTCTTACATGATTTAATCAAATATATAAACTCTATATTTTTTACTTTATGTTACTTTCAATCTGAACAATTTCTTCCATTTCTGTGAGCGTGCCTAAATATTTTCAAGATCAACTGTTTAGAAAATGTTCAGAAGTAATACTTCCTTGCGAACATTTTAGTATATACGAGGTGTGGCTATTAAATAACGAGACTGACGCTGCGGCGGAACAAGTGCGCATGCGCCAACCGCCATTGACCGACAGCTGTTTAGTGTGAAGCTTTCTCTTCAGAATGCAGTTAGTCTCGTTTGTGTAACCAACACCGTTTAGTCATAACCTTCATTTCCGTTAGTGTTGTTATTTTGTTTTGCCGGAAAAATGGTTAGTACAATGGTAGAGCAACGAATTGTTGTTAAATTTCACTTCAAACTTGCAAAAAGCAGTTCGCAAAAATGTGTGTACTAACACTTTGGATGCCATTGAAAATGACCCGAATTTATTGGAAAGGATAATAACATGTGATGAATCGTGGTTTTGTACGTATGATCCGGAAACAAAGCGCCAATCCATGTATTGGAAGACCCCAACTTCATCAAACAAGCAAGAATCAGCAAGTCAAAATTTAAAGCAATGATGATTGTTTTTTTTCGATATTCATGGGATTGTGTACCTTCACTGGGTTCCTGAAGGTCGAACAATTAATCAATATTACTACCTTGAGATACTTGGTAAACTACGTGAAATAGTAAGGAAAAACGACCCGAAATGTGGAAGGATAAATCATGGGCTTTCCACCAAGACAATGCGCCAGCTCATTCCGCGTTATCTGTCGAGGTTCTTGGCCAAGTACAGCATCCCAGTGTTAGAACATCCACCTTACTCACCAGACCTTGCACCATGTGGCTTCTATCTGTTCCCTAAAGCGAAATCTGCATTAAAAGGGACGAGATCTGAGTCCGTGGAAGCTGTAAAAGTGAAAGCGGCAAAAGCCCTGAAGGAGTTGACAGAAGATGACTTCCAGCACTGTTTCCAACAATGTAAAATTCGCATGGATCGTTGTAGGGATAGAGGAGGGGTGTATGTTGAAGGCGACAATAAGTAATTATGTATAAAATGAAAATAAAATTTTTTTACGTCAGTCTCGTTATTTAATAGCCATATCTCGTATATATTTGTGATCTGGCAGGTCTAGAAGATCTTCACCAAAGATCTGGTTTTTTTTGCTTAACGTCTATACTTATGCCAGTTAGACTAACGAGAACGAAAGATCATCAGTGTTAACGGTAAGGGAAAAGCAACGGGAGTAACTGCGGCTAGAACTAAGAACCTTAAGATCCAGAACTAAGAACGATCACCAAGCCTCCCCCCCCCGGAGATCTGTAATGAACTATCTATAAACGCTGCAGTAATGTACACACTCTTTCAAGATCACAGTAGTAAATGAACTACGCATGTAGCATCACATACTAGTACATATGTATGAAAATATTCCAATTTGCTAACGGGCACATTCCGAAGATATTGGCAGTGCTTCATTCTGGCAAAGTTCCACGGCCTTAGCTTCACAAGTTGAGTGGCTGAATGGAATTATTTTTGTTGTGTGCCGTATTAGAGTCCTCGTCACCGGCGAGAGTTACAAGTAGCGAAAGTTTCAAACAAAGAGACGAGGGAATGTGTTTGTGTCGCAGCCTCCGCTAGAATGCGTTATCAAACATACTGAAGCCACTATTGGTACACGGTATCCAAGTAATATTAGTGGTTCAACGCGGTTTCAATCAGATAGTCACGTAAAGAACAAGCCACGTCTTGTCACTCAAACCAGTTCTGAAGTCGCTCAAGGGCTGTTTACAGTCAAGTGTTCGACGGTCGATGTGGCTAAAGCACCGGCCAGTCTATTGCGTCTCTGAATTCCGCAAGTAAAAACGTATCGAAGATTTTACCAAACATTTTCATAATACGTCATATACCACATGGTAAATTCCTTTAACATAGGTTGGCGAACGAATATTTTTGGAATCCGCTTCTACAAAATGAATAATACTTCATACTCGTCTTCACCTTAGCTTCGATTGAATCGAATCTTCAGAAGCTATAATTTCGACTGCTTTATCTGATTAAATTTTCTTGAGAAGACGCGACACCATTTTATAAGAGTGGTAAGAAATGAGAACCACCAGGTCGTCTTGTCACTCAAACCAGTTCTGAAGTCGCTCAAGGGCTGTTTACAGTCAAGTGTTCGACGGTCGATGTGGCTAAAGCACCGGCCAGTCTATTGCGTCTCTGAATTCCGCAAGTAAAAAACGTATCGAAGGTTTTACCAAACATTTTCATAATACGTCGTATACCACATGGTAAATTCCTTTAACATAGGTTGGCGAACGAATATTTTTAGAATCTGCTTTTACAAATGAATAATACTTCATACTTCACCTTAGCTTCGGTTGAATCGAATCTTCAGAAGCTATAATTTCGACTGGTGTATCTGATTAAATTTTCTTGCGAAGACGCGACACCATTTTATAAGAGTGGTAAGAAATGGCTTCTTTGATTATTTCTTTATGCAAACGCAAGTGGAATGTAGAACACACTCTACCGGTAGTACCAGCAACTATTGTTTATAAATTGACAAAATGGTTCAATATTTTGTTCAATTTTTCCCATTCATATTTACACTATAAAGAATAATATACAAATAACGCACTCATCTAAATGCTGCGGTGTTGTACAGGTGGAGTTAATATTATTTTCTCGCTGCAAAAAAACAGCTGATTTTGAACAACCGTTATTATCTTCGGTATTAATTTTGAGGACCAAATAACTTTTTTTTAGTTTCTATAAATAAATTTAAGGATACAAATATTGATTATTATTACATGTATTACATATTATATTATATTTATTATGTAAATTATGTAAATATTATTACATGTAAATTTGTAATAATTATGGTTTTCATCGATGTTAGTTTAAGCACCAAGTGGCAATTTATAAATGAGTTTTTTCGCTACGTTCAACGTCTTATTAAAGAACCAATATGGCGTCGGTAGAACGGAATTTTCCTAAATTTTCTCTCGGCATTTAGATTTAATGCTGAATAAATATATTTTCACTTTCGAACGACTGTTGACGCGTAGATAAATCCTAGTGAATCCACCCAAAATTAAAACTGTTTTTTTTGTTCAAAACCACCGACAGCTATTTCCCGCTTGGACGTTTCCCAAAACCTTTAACAAATTAAATTCAAAACGTTAAAATTATTGTCGCCAGAAGGACCGTCCCAAAATAAACGTACTGGTGCGGACCAGGAAGTAGGGGCCAGTATAGGTGAGGTCTGTATATAGCTCATAAAGTGGGACAGGACGCATATGGCGGAATGTAGGGTAGGGGGTTTGAAATGAGGCCTAAAATGGGGCAGATTCGACTAAATATAGTAACGTAAAAGATTGAATCATACAAAATACAATGCATTCCGCTGTGTTTACAGCATACAAAAGCTCGTTTAAATATTTTAACTGCTTCTGGTTTTTGTTTCAATTTCCAAAATATTTTAATACTGAATACTCTTCCACGTTTTTTCCGATTGTTTCTATTGCAAAAATATTAAAATTGCCGTTTATAAAAATTATATAAGAGAAAATTATTTTCTTTCAGCTGAATTTTTTATTGATTAACTTTTTAAGGCAAATAAAATTCATTGACGAAAAACAATGACATAATATTCGTAACGATATTGAGTACTGAATGATGTGTTTTGTCAAAATCATTGACTCAAATAGTATTACTCAGCATTGTTTGATGCTCCCAATAATGTTTTGATAATTGATTCTTTTTTTTTAATGTACACATTGTTGCCAAAAAACTCTTCTTATAATTTCAAGTACTTTGATATTACAAATGTATCTAATTAGTAGCATTGATAACTACTTAAAACAAATTACAAACGAATAGAGAACAGTATCAAATGCTCTAAGTATATAAAGAGATACACTAAAAATATATTGTTTTAAGACGGAAAAGCCGCCTCGGTGGCCTAGTTGATAAGAGATATATGTGAGCGCTTGCTGAAAGTGACATCTTGCGGAAAAGTGTTCAACTACAGTTAAATAGATAATAGTAATGTATATTTTTTCAAACGTCTCCACCCGTTGTCCTTGTAACCTGCAGCGTTCCTAGCGGCAGATAGTCCAATTACTTGGACTTTAGCCGCTAATATCGAAACACGTTTTATAATGGTGGCTGTACTTCTAGTGCGTTTGTATTCAGTGACAAAACTACCGATTTATTATTTACTGTAGAATAATTTGAGGTTATGTTCTGTGTTAACGTCAGCCGCTTCGGTGGCCTAGTTAATAGCGTACTGGGTTTTCACTCCGAGGACCCGGGTTCGATTCCCGGTCAGGGCTTGGCATTTTCATACGCTATAAACCATCCCAACGTCTGCATTAGCCCAAGTGTGCACAATAGTCGGACGTTAAAAAAAAAATTTAAGACGGAAGTCGACCTACTGTAAGGGAACTCCTGTAAGTGTGATCGAACCGGCGACCGTTGGCTTCTCGACTGTTGTGTGGGACATTTTTATTATATTTGTTAACACAAGTAAAAGAATATCTGAACTACTGATGCAGAACGAGACAAGTTCGATATATGTCACGAAATTTAATAAAACACTTCAAAAACTGATTATAGTTTGCATTGCTATATCTTGCCGTAAAAGAAAGATATTTCACAAATTATGTGCACCGCCTATACATTTGAATATTAAATTATAAAAACTGTGATATGAAATGACATTGAGGAAAGGGTTTTAAAAAGAAGACATTTTTGTGTACATTATGGATTTAAAAATGTAACATTAATTTCGGTCCGAAAATTCGAATTCGCTACAGTATCAAAACCACCAGGAATCCATTTTAATTCAAAATAGTATCAAATTAGGGAATCTTTTTGACAGTGCACTAAATATGCAAGTTTTTTTGTGTAAGGCGAAAAGCACATTAAGGCTATTATCGCCTCCCTAAATTTAAGTGTGAGTGTAAAGTGTTAAAGTCGTAAGTGTAGTGTTGTAAGTGTAAGTGTGTGTTAGACTCGGGTACCGCGAGGGACGTCTAAATTCTCTCAATAGGTGCAGCTAGTCTGCACCCCCTGCGGGGAAAATATGCAAATTAAGTTACTAGTCAACTAAGTTAACAATTAAAAAAACGTTTTAACCAAACACATCTTTTCTGTTGGTTTTGTCCCCTCTTGGTCCACGTTAGTGGTTTCGTACATCCTTGACTTATCCTTTGTGAAAAAAACAGTAGAGCGTGTGTTTTTGTGTTTAACGTCCGACTATTGTGCACACTTGGGCTAATGCAGACGATGGGATGATTTATAGCGTATGAAAATGCCAAGCCCTGGCCGGGAATCGAACCCGGGTCCTCGGGTACGCTTACAACTAGGCCACCGAGGCGGCTAAAAAGTTGCCCAAGTAGAGCGTGTGTCAACATGTTCGAACTAGATAGTGTTTTCACGTTTCCCCCACGGCTACATTAAATGACACGTGGTAAATACCATTAGAATATTTTTCTTGTTCTTGCGACCACCCGTTCATCGCTTCGCGTCAACAATTAAAACAGACTGACACAGTGTCACGGTGGCATATGATACCGTGCGTGCGGGACCACGGTGCATGACACAGGGGCATCTGTAATTTCAGGACTGAGTGACCGTGAAGAGGATCACACTTCAGCGCATCCGCGACCTTCCCGTGGGATAGCCAGGGTAAATCACGTCGGGTAATTGCGACTTCGTGCCGCTAGGTTGTAGCTACTCCACCGCCCAATGGAAATGACGAAGCTCTTTTGTTGGTTTTAAAAATTGTGAATTTTTTTACTAGGAATTTCAGGAAATGTCTCTTCGAAGTAATTTTGTAGAGAATGAGGTACATCGTTGTGATACGTTAACAAAATGTACAGCACATAAAAAAAATATATTTGTAGTTGAATTATATGCATTTTTTGTAGACAATAACAAACTGAAAATTGCAGTATTTGTTTACAACTCTTTGGTAATGGTGTTCGCGAGGTTACGTTTAATTGCATCGCCGACAAAACAGTTGTTTTTTATGTCAGTTTGATAATCGTAAACAAGAGAGACGAGTTACCGTTAGGTTCCATTTCCACTCACAGTTGTACTTCCTGATTACTCAGTAAAGTAATTAGTAAATCTAGCAGGCATTGAACTACGCCCACAGCCTTCATGACCTTTGTACTGTAATCAAGATCATCCGAGACAGCTGTTAAATAACTGGCTCGTGCAGAAAGAATGGAGTTATTAAAACATTAAACTACTCAGTTTAGATTGTGTTACCATTGATGTTTGTAATAAGGGTACCTAACGCACGTTCAGTGTAGCACGTTGGGTAGTGTATTTGTAAAGTTATACGAGGTGTGTTCAGAAAGTACCGAGAATTTTTAAATTTCGCTGGTTTGGAGAGTCCGATTGTCAAACATTTTTTTTATTATGTTGGTATACATGCCCTTGAAGTATGACAAAACTTTCAGATGTTTTAATTGTTGACTTTGTCTGTGACAGCCGCTAAGGTTAGACGTGTTTTTATGAGCTCGGCGATTTTCGTTTGTTAAAAGAAATGGATCAAAGAATTTGTATCAAATTTTGCCTAAAACGTGGAATAAAGTGTAAAAAAGTGTGTGCAATGTTAACAAAAGCCTATGGGAGTCTGCTATGAGTAAAGCAAGAGTTTACGATGGTATAAGCGTTTCCAAGAAGGCCGTGAAGACATTGAAGATGACGAACGCCCTGGACGCTCCAGCACATCAATAACCGATGAAAACGTGCAAAAAAGTGAAAGAAATTGTTACGAACAATCGCCGAATCACAATTAGAAAGGTCGCTGATGATTTTGGCATATCGATAGGATCATGTCATGACATTGCTTCCAATGTTTTGTGTATGAAACGCGTGGCAGCAAAATTCGTTCCCAAAATTGTTGAATTTTGAACAAAAACAGCGGCGAATGGAAGTTGATCAGGAGTCACTAAATGAAGTCAACGACAATGCAGAATTACTGAAACGTATTACAACAGATGACGAAACATGGGTTTACGCATATGACGTCGAAACTAAGGCTCAATCTTTCCAGTGGAGGCATTCTGGCTGGCCAAGATCGAAAAAGGCTCGACAAGAGCGGTCGAACGTGAAGGTTATGCTCACTGTGTTCTTCGATATTAATGGCATAGAGCATCATGAATTCTTGTAACCAGGTGAAACGGTCAATAAGGAGTACTACGTACAAGTTCAACGCCGTTTGCGTGAAGCAATCCGGATCTGTGGAAAAACAATTGATGGCTTTTACACCACGATAATGCACCAGCTCACACTTCATCGCTTGTTCGTGAATTTTTGGCCAAAAACAGTACTGTAACGATGCCCCGGCCTCCATATTCGCCAGACATGGCTCCGTGTGACTTTTTCTAATTTCCAAAAATAAAGAGAACCTTAAAGAGCCGTCGTTTTACAGCCGTAGATGATATTAAAAGCGCATCGCTGAAAGAACTAAAGGCTATCTCAAAGATCGAGTTTGAGAAGTGTTTCGTGGATTGGAAGAAGCGCTAGCACAAGTGCATAATCTCCAATGGGGACTATTTTGAAGGCGACAACATCAATGTCTAAGAATAAATAAATATTTTGTTAAAAAAATTAAAATTCTCGTTACTTTCTGAACACACCTCGTATAAGTAACGTATTCTGTTGACATATTTCAGTGTAACGTCACCTACAAAACGCAAAGATTCTTAAAAATTGCGTAATTACAACATCAGAAAACTGTAATTTCTGTAACTCTAATTTGGATACTTAAGTACTCATTCGAAATCAGACCACATATTGTTTGCATTAAAACATGTTTATCCTAAGCAAACAATTTCCATATCTGATCAAAATACACAGCACTCTGTAAAATATTTGAGAATGCATTTGGATAAAATTTTAACTTAGAACAACCATACACAGTATAGTACAGCTTACTATACTAAAATTTTACAAGCCCACATTTGGTATGTAGTAACATTGTATTACATGACCTCGCTGATAGGAAGTACGTAGGAATGCATCAGCGCTATCTATGTGATCACGTGATACTCTGATCGGTATGCACCATTGTTGACACATCCTGTTGTGTTTGAATTTCCCACCCGGCCTCAATTTTACGATATATCGATTCTTATTAAATTGAACGTTCTCCGATCTTATTATCTCTACCATTATTTTATATTGCTTTACGTTTTCTGAACACATATAAACATCGAACACCTGCAGCTAAAGTGAAAAGCACATTGAGGCTATTATCGCCTCCCTAAATGTAAGTGTGAGTGTAAAGTGTTAAAGTCGTAAGTGTATGTTAGACTCGGGTACCGCGAGGGACGTCTAAATCCTCTCAATAAGTGCATGTAGTAGTGATGTAATAACAAATATATTTTTTGTAGATGGTTTTGCCTTCTTTGACTTTTATATTCAATTTTTTTTTTTTAACGTCTGACTATTGTGCACACTTGGGCTAATGCATACGATGGGATGATTTATAGTGTATGAAAATACCAAGCCCTGGCCGGGAATCGAACCCGGGTTCTCGGGGTGAAAGCCTAGTACGCTATCAACTAGGCCACCGAGGCGGCCTTTTATATTCAAAATGTGAGTTACGAAAAACTAACTAGCGTTAATTTTATTTATTTTATATATATATATATATCACTATGTTCAGTATAATGATCTGCCTTCCCTAGCATCGTCAATTCTACTTTCGTTGACGCGTTTCGGAGAACCTTCATCTTCAAAAACTTTATCTATACTCAATTGAGTAAAGATATAGTTTTTTGAAGATGGAGGTACTCTGAAACGCGTCAACGAAAGTAGAATTGACGAAGCTAGGGAAGGCAGATCATTATACTGAACATACTGACAATAATCCTAGCAGAACAGAAGAAGAATATAAAAAGTATATATATATATATATATATATATATATATATATATAATTTGTATTGTGCTGACAAATTGAGATGTTATTTTACAATTTCGGATTCTTGAGCCAAAACTGGATATTCTTATTTTTCTTGTTTATACTTTCAAGCAGATGCACCGTAATATAATACTTGTTCTTGAATTTGTTTGTATCAATAGAGTAATTTATGAATATTCAAACATTGATTGATTAGTTTTTGGCTTGAACTTATTGCAAAAATTCAGTTTTGTCTTAACGTTTAAACGCTAAGTTAAACTGACAGATTATACTTGATTTATCGTAGTTCATTTGGTTTATAAATGCATAAGTAAAATAAAAAGTCCAAAACCTGATATTACGTTATAGGGGAAAACCGTTAAATCTTAATTGATTGTCACATTAATGCCAATCTTTACGTCGTTAATTACTGAAGCTAATCCTTTCTACCAATCTACCGAACTTTCAATCTGCGGTAGATAACGCGTCACGGGACAAAGACCGCACGGAAGGAAGTGGTCCCCGGGGTGGTCCGAGGGTTGAGGGTAACTACCCCTATAATGTGCGGATAAGATAACCTGATTGATACATGAGCTAAATGACTTTGTTTGGTTTCCGGAAAGGTTAAAGGTATAGTAACATCCACCTGAGGGGGAGGTCCTTCAAGTGACTGTGATTATGTCATTGGAGTCTAATTACTGGCACTGGATTGGGGCTTCTAATTTGCAGTTGTTATGGTAAGAACGTTTTGTGTTATACTAAACCAATGTAATAATTAGACTACAAGTTTAATAATTACTTCGCGTGGGAAAGAAAGGAAGTAACAATACGTTTAGTGTTATTAAATAATTAATTGAAGTCAATTTTTATAAATTTTCTAATAGCAGTATTGCTCTGTGAAGAATTCATTTTAGGGAAACTGTAATAAAGTCCATGGTAGAGCTACTAAACAAAAACTTCCCCGCAGGGGGTGCAGACTAGCTGCACCTATTGAGAGGATTGAGACGTCCTTCCTTGAAGCCGCTTCGGTGGCCTAGTTGATAGCGTACTAGTCTTTCACCCCGAGGACCCGGGTTCGATTCCCGGCCAGGGCTTGGCATTTTCATACGCTATAAATCATCCCATCGTCTGCATTAGCCCAAGTGTGCGAAATAGTCGGACGTTAAAAAAAAAAAAAAATAGACATCCTTCGCGGTACCCGAGTCTAACACATACTTACACTTACGACTTTAACACTTTACACTGACACTTACATTTAGGGAGGCGATAATAGCTTCAATGTGCTTTTCGCCTTAAAATAACAAAAACAAAAATAAACAAAAACTTCTAACAGAAATTAAATTTTAAACAATTTTTTTAACAAACAGCTGATTATAGGCAACAATTAATTTTGATTCTTCGTTACATTAAGTTGTACTTTATTCCCATCGTTTAATGAACGAATAGCATGTGATGTGAAATTTGCCCCAGGTGGACGATCCACCGTACATAAGTACGTCAGCAGACGCTCGGAGTCTGGGGAGTCTTCAACACCACACAAAGACAAGTCGGAGTGTCTTGGAATCTCACGTAAAATTAAATATAAACAACCAACATACTTAGCAACCTTCGATTTAAACCGAAAGAATAAGATTCCAAGATAAAACCAAAATAAAACCTAAACCTATCATTTCAGAAGAGGAGAGGAAAAGGAGATCAGAAAGAATGAAGAGCTACTGGGAACAAAGAAAAGTACAGCGCGCAAGAAATGATTCAGCGTACCCCAAAGAGGGTGAAACGAAAAGAAGAAGAACGAATAGCAAAAAAAAATTTGCAGCTACAAAATGTTTAAAAGAATTAAAAATTGAAAATAGGCCTATACACAAATACGTGACAAAAATAAACACTTGGTTATTTTGAATTCATTTTTATTATTTCATTTTGGTAATTTTTAGGTTATGTTTACATTATGTCTGGGTCGTATATTAATAGTAAAAAGTTAGAAATGAAGTTAGCACAACTACTGTGAGACAGACGGGAAGCAAAGTTACCGTGTAGGGTTGGTCCGCGCAGCAGGCTGGGTTTTATAGTTGAATATTTCAAAAACAAGTGAACGGTTTAAGTTCATAGCAACGTTTTAAATCAAAACTACTCAAACTAATTTCAATAAATAGGATGTAAACTATTGGATTAAATTTTCTCGCTCAGTGTAATTCGATCCCGAAACTCAATCTTCGTGAAGATAACAGTGCGCTGCTTCGTCTGATATACGTGGCTTTAACTCGTTTACTTGGCAGCGATGCGGTTCAGTGAGCTAGGAATCTTTTCAAGCCATTAAACCTTTTAATCTTCTTCTTAGGTGTCATATTTCATGAACTTCCATACAGTGAAGGTGGCGAAAGATATTGTGAAGTTTGATTTTAGGGATCAATCATTTTTACCTAAGCGATATTGATCCTTAAGCTTGAAATCTAGTACCTTTGATGGAGTCAGTACTAACCAGTTTTTAGAGCAAGCCCTAACTAAACAACCCTTTTGACCACGAGGGAGGTTAGATTAGGGTCATTTAACCCTTAAACTAGTTCTGCATTGGAACTTGAACGGAGTCCTGTCCTTTACGTAATTGCATTTACGTCAGAAGCAGAACGTAAAACTTTCCCAAAATGACTATTAATATTTTACACCGTAAACATCCTGGTAAGTTATATTAATATTTTTGTTATCCTGGTTGATAATGGAGAAGTTAATATCAGAAAACAATCAGATTTTTTTTGTGTTTAACGTCCGACTATTATGCACACTTGGGCTAATGCAGACGATGGGATGATTTATAGCGTATGAAAATGCCAAGCCCTGGCAGGGAATCGAACCCGGGTCCTCGGGGTGAAAGCCCAGTACGCTATCAACTAGGCCACCGAGGCGGCGTGTGAATAGAAAAAAATCTCCCGAACGTTAAAATGTAACGGAAATATGGAACGAACGAGCAAACGAATTTCGTCTGTCTTTTTCTTTCTCCTTTTCGATAAGAGTACGTGACTATTATACGAAAACGTTGTGTTGCTTTAGTTTTCCTTAATTGAAGAACACGTGCACGTTGTAACCGTTTACAATACATTCGAAATTAATATAAACGTTTATAATAATTGTTGTTAATATTGCTATTTTTCAAGAACATAACCTAAAACTCATTAGCTGTTCAATGAAATCAGCTGATCTTTAGGAATTAATATAAAACAACTGACCTTTTACTATAACTACAGTAAGTAATACCTATGCTAGGTATTTATTTAAACAAAACAAGATATTTGTAAACATATCTACACACTAATTATATATTCAGCAAAGATACCATTAACAAAAACTTCCTTCTGTCGGTAACTCCCCGGGTTTCACTAGTGCACTTTCTTCTTTCTGGGGTTGTAATTAGTGTTCTTTGGCTTTAACAAAACAGGTCATAAAGTCTGTTTAGTTTTCCAAAAGTATTTATTTTTCGTAATGACGTACTTAGTAGTGCAAAGTCAGGAAGATGGTACTTGGATAATCAGTTTTGATAATGACGTGTAATTATGTTTTAAGATTGTAGAATGTCTGAAAGCACGTTGTAATTTGTGCCAGTTAGTAACAATAAAACAATTGTTGCAGCTGATATATATACGCTTACACTCCCAGACTTGCTGTCACCAAGACTACGATTATGTCAGCGCTGTATGACCTTGAAATCACGTTCATGACCTTCATTAACTGTAGTCAGGTTAGTTTTATAGGACAGGATTAGTTTTAAATTTCATACAAGAACTCCAAAATACAGGTTTTGAAAGTTGTTTAGGGCTACTAATACGTATACATCGATAAAGTTCGAGAGTTAACTTTTAAACGCCTCTACGTCTAAACGGTAAGTTGGACAGGCGTGAAACTTGTCAATTTTAAGAATGTTGCTGATAAATAAGCTATATCAACAACAAGAAAAATAATATGCAATAAAAATATTTAACGGTTTGTCAAATTTTGAAAATAACAGCCCTTAAATCGACAACTTTATCTTTAGCCTAAAATTATTGAGCACAAATTCGTCTATAAGTATAGTTAGCATACAAGTTCGTATCGCAGTAAATGCAATGTTGAGTAATTTTAAATAAAACAAGTTTTTATAATAAAAAATAAATTGCTTTTCGACCAATGATGTCAGGATAATTACTCATAATTCCTTTGAGTAATTCCATAAGTTGAACGATGTGTAAAATTCATTTTTATGGCTGAAAACTCGATTTTGAGATTTTAATGGATACTTTCAGATTTAATGACTCGAAGAAATGGTTTTTACCTGAACGGCTCTGTGGAATTTACCATGTTGGTTTAGGTTGCCCGTAAGGTATCTTGGGAAGTTTCAAATATTTTAGTACAACGTTCTTTTTTTACCAAAAAAAAATCATAAAATCATAAAATTAACGTTTTTTCGTGTTTAACGTCCGACTATTGTGCACACTTGGGCTAATGCAGACGATGGGATTATTTATAGCGTAAGAAAATGCCAAGCCCTCGCCGCGAATCGAACCCGGGTCTTCGGGATGAAAGCCTAGTACGCTATCCACTAGGCCACCGAGGCGGCTCATAAAATTAACAAAAATAAGATTTTTACAAAACGACTTAAACGCTTTTCATGAAACTAATTTTAAATTTAGCTCTTCATTAACCACTCTAATTGTACGAGTCACTATCTCCTTAATACAGTTCCCCTCATGGGTGTGCAGAATAGCTGCACCTATTGAGAGGATTTAGACGTCCCTCGCGGCACCCGAGTACAACACACACTTACGACTTTAACACTTTACTCTCACACTTATATTTAGGGAGCCGATAATGTGCTTTTAGCCTTAAAATAACACAAAAAAACTTAATACAGTTATAGAACTGTAAAAAAAAATTAAAATACCAACGGGTTTTTGACTGCATCCCAATGCCACCAAGTTTGTTCGGATCTTTGATATATGTAGCATTTTTTAAAGTAATTAAATTAAATTAGTGAAATATTGATACGTTTTTCAACACTTTTAATTACAAAAATATCATTATAAATAAAATTATTGTATTTTTCTATTTGGCAATGCATATTCGCCACTTTTGACTCCGGCGGTGTTTGATTCTTGTCACGTAATGATAGGTCGTGAACCAATTCAACGTCATTATACGCGATACGTAATGCGCCGTATCCTCTGCTTTGATCCCACGGCCTATATCGTGGCTATTATCTTATGACGCTCATTTATCAGTGGCCATTAAAACCGCGTATTGACTCCGGTAGTCGTGAAATCTGCTGAAGGAAAAGATAAAGTTTATACTGAAAATCCATGCCCGCTTTGCGAACAATGCTTCACGGCCAAATAACCGAACTGCTGGCTAGTACTTCGGACTGCGACATCGATTTTCTTTATTTGGTGACCATTCATAAACAGTTTTATTCGTTACTTGCAGAAGATTTGAAATTCCATTTCGGTTATAAATGATAGCAATTTGAGCTAATCTTTCAGCGGTTCTACAAGTCTTAAAGTGGATTTTTCGAGAGTAGGTAGCGATCGATTTTTTTTTTGTTTAACGTCCGACTATTGTGCACACTTGGGCTAATGCAGACGATGGGATGATTTATAGCGTATGAAAATGCCAAGCCCTGGCCGGGAATCGAACCCGGGTCCTCGGGTGAAAGCCCAGTACGGTAAACTAGGCCACCGAGGAGTATCGATATACTTTCTTTTTATTATTAAAGGGCTAAATGTGATCAATCGATTCTATTTATGTTGATCTTAATAGATATTTAGCAAAAAAATGTACTTACAATTTTTTTGAATTATAAAAACTGCTTCTGTGATAGATGAACCATTATCACACTTGTGATTCCCAATTGTTGACCCTCCACGTTGATTGAATCAGAGGACCAGGTAACAAACTGAAGGACAATTGATTCCATTGATTATAATTTATCTGATGTGTTAACTATTTAAAATAAGCACATGTGTTCATTAATCACAAAGCACTTATGTTAAAAAGGTCATTATCTGTACAATTACAAGCGTGTATAAACGCGATTAGGATATCGCCTAACAAATACATTCATACATTATTAGCACACTTTTGTGTGAAAATTGTCGACTGTTGTACACAAACAGAGAAATACGAAATCCCCACCGAAACTGAGCATTTGTTACGTTTTAATGGAGTTTACACTAAATTGGCAATTTTTACCCAATTTAGTTTCCAAAAATGTATTTTAACAATAGCGAAGTTATTTCGCTCGAATATTTAATATACGTTTTTCTTATACCCCTCAAATTGTACGTATGCGTTGTTTCCTTACAAGCAGATGCCAAACTTAGGTGGAAGCCAAATGTGAAGAAAAACTAGAGGAGTTAAAACTAAAATTCAGAAAAAATGTATTTGTTATTGGTTCGTTGTTCTTCCCTATCAGTGTACAACAAGCTGCTGTATCAAGTCCTTAAACCAGTACGGACTTACGTCATTCAACTTTGGGGTTGTGCCAGTCAAAGTAACAGAAATTTTATTCAAAGATTTCAAAATAGGGTGCTTCGGGGTATCTTTGGTGCTCCGAAATGACAACTTGCATAAAGACCTGGCAGTTCCAACTATCGGTAGTGAAGTTAAAAGATCTGCTCAAAGACACAAAGACTAATTCTTTTTTTCTGCTAGGATTATTATCACTGTGTTCAGTATAATGATCTGCCTTCCCTAGCTTCGTCAATTCTACTTTCGTTGACGCGTTTCGGAGAACCTCCATCTATAAAAAACTATATCTATACTCACACAGTCACAAAGACTACATCAGCACATTAATGTCGAGGCACTTCAACCGCCTCGGTGGCCTAGTTGATAGCGTACCGGGCTTCACCCCGAGGACCCGGGTTCGATTCCCGGTCAGGGCTTGGCATTTTCATACGCTATAAATTCATCCCATTGTCTGCATTAGACCAAGTGTGCACAATAGTCTGACGTTAAAACACCAAAAAAAAAAAAAAAACAAAAAAAAAAAAATTACAAATGCTTGTAAGGAAACAACGCATACGTAAAATTTGAGGGGTATAAAAAAAGTATAAGTGTGAAGCACAAGTGTGAAGCTTCAATTTTTGTACAAAAAAAAATTGAAGCACAAGTATGATAATGGTTCAACTATCAAAGGAGCAGTTTTTAAAATTCAAAAAAAATTTAAGTACATTTTTTTGCTAAATAGATCAACATAAATAGAATCGATTGATCACATTTAGCCCTTTAATAATAAAAAGAAAGTATATCGATACTCCTCGGTGGCCTAGTTGATAGCGTACTGGGCTTTCGCCCCGAGGACCCGGGTTCGATCCCCGGCCAGGGCTTGGCATTTTCATACGCTATAAATCATCCCATCGTCTGCTGCATTAGCCTAAGTGTGCACAATAATCGGACGTTAAAAAAAAAAAATTAAATAAGTCACAAAATAAAAATAAACTATCATTTCTGAAAACGGAAGTAAGAAAGGTGTTTGCATGACGATAACTAAACAAAATGTTTCTTTCCTGTTACAAACACGTGACTCAGACAGAGTAAACTAGACGAAGGAAATGCGTAAGAGTTGATAATTAGATTGATAATAATAAATGAGATAAGATATGGCGGAATCAATGCAGGTTTCCTTTCACTATTACGCACAAGTTCAGGTTTACTCACTGTACAGTACCGTATAGTAACTACGAGAGTAAAAGTAATAGAATTAGTTATTTTTTTGCAATCTATTAAAGTATTTCAGGAGAATTATTTTCACCCCGAGGACCCGGGTTCAATTCCAGGCCAGGGCTTGGCATTTTCATACGCTATAAATCATCCCATCGTCTGCATTAGCCCAAGTGTGCACAATAGTCGGACGTTAAACAAAAAAAAATTAAAATTGATATTTTTTAGTTAATCAAAAACTAAACAACGCTGTTCTACGTTTTGAAGCATGGATCCGTTTTGGACGTGCTAAACATTGGGATGTACCATCATTTTCCGATTTAAGTATTTTTTGAACACCTTGCATTTATTTTATGGGTTGACTGTACTCACGTGAAATATTAAAGTTATAATTCAATATTTAAAAACTACAAAAATCTATATAAAATAAATAGCGTTTTAAGAAGCAGAGAAGATGGTTTTTTAAAGGCGAAAAGCACATTGAGGCTATTATCGCCTCCGTAAATGTAAGTGTGAGTGTAAAGTGTTAAAGTCGTAAGTGTAAGTGTGTGTTAGACTCGGGTACCGCTAGGGACTTCTAATTCCTCTCTATAGGTGCAGCTAGTCTGCACCCCCTGCGGGGCAGAGAAGATAGTATATACCTACATAAAAAATAGTTTAAGCATTGAAATAACAAAACACTTAAAAACTTACATCTTTTTCTTCTATTAATGTTGCTACTCGGCCAGGCTGAAAACAAAACAATATATTTTAGTAAAGAAGTAGATATTTTAAATTAATTCTTTTAAATAAGCATCATTTTTACGTTCTTAGACTCATAAAAAACAAATAAATTTTTCAAAATTGTTTTACAAAACTAAATAACGAAATTTATTTAGTGTGTGTGTGTGTGTGTGTGTGTGTGTGTGTGTGTGTGTGTGTGTGTGTGTGTGTGTGTGTGTGTGTGTGTGTGTGTGTGTGTGTGTGTGTGTGTGTGTGTGTGTGTGTGTGTGTGTGTGTGTGTGTGTGTGTGTGTGTGTGTGTGTGTGTGTGTGTGTGTGTGTGTGTGTGTGTGTGTGTGTGTGTAATGGTAACTGGTGTTTATTTTTAAATTATAATCTCCCAAACCATTTACGTAACAGTAATTCTAAGTTCCTGAAAACTCTTATTTAAATACAATTACAGCTTACATCACAATAATTTTAAAAATTATGCCTCAATTTCTGCGCTGTTTGACATTCACAACGCTGTGAAGGTCATTTGAAATTTTCCTTCGGGTAAAATCGTAAATATTCGTTACCGCTGCAAGTTGTACTTTCAATAGGATACCAAACGTGACTACCTCGGAGATTAGTGTGAGTAAACAAAAATTTGTGTATACTTCTTATTCTTTGTTTATTTAAGTTAAACAGCCACTATAAACTTGTTTTAGTAGTTGAAGAAAATTCGAGGACTAAACACGATTTCACATAACCATGAAAACCAGCTGTTTTTGACATTAACGGACCAAAACTAATTCAAATTAACTAATACATTTTAAAGCGTTATTTTCGAGACATCTTCGCTTGATACCTATAACAACACATTTTGGCAAGGCGTTAAGCGAATCAAAGAAATGAACGTCAGAAGACATCCGGAAAAAACATTAGGGCTTATATAAAATACCTAACCGGAGTTGCCTTTCTAGGAGGAAGTTAGACTGCAGAGGTCTATAAGACTGAAAAAGTATTGGGAAAATTTCAAAAACCTAAAAGAACCAAAGTTGAAAGCCCAAAAGAACCAAAATTGACTAAATGTTCTCTATTGAGGGCTAAAAAAAACCCATGTATGTAAAGTCATAGGCATGAATTGAACAAATCTCTCAAACCGAACATTTTGTTCAAGGAGAATAAAAGAACTAATTTATTTTAAAATGAAGTAAGTGAATCCATAAGGCTCATTTTAAGTGGAGATACATCAGATATGCCGCAGAAGCAAAATATTATTACTATTTTGCTAGTAGTACTATTTTGCATATTGTTTATATTGTAACTACGCACTGATGACGTCATCGCGAGGTTTAAATAGCATCCGACAAACGTCAAGCAGTAAAGTATGTTTGTGGTCAGACGAGGCACGCAAAATGCTGGCGTTGGACAAACGGAAAGGCTATTAAACGATCTGAACAACGGAATGGTTTCGTTTAGCTTGACTTTGTACTCGCCTACTGTACTATACAGTGTGTGTGTAAAATGGAAGTACGAGTATTCAGAAACGCGTCAACAGATATAAAGTTATATCATGCTAAATTGTGTGCGTGCGTGCATGTGTGTATGCGTGCGTGTGTGTGTGTGCGTGCGCACGCGCGCGCGCGTGTGTGTGTAAAATGGAAGATTCAGAAACGCGTCAACAGATATAAAGTTATATCATGCTAAATTGTGTGCGTGCGTGCATGTGTGTGTGTGTTTGTGTAAAATGGAAGATTCAGAAACGCGTCAACAGATATAAAGTTATATCATGCTAAATTGTGTGCGTGCGTGCATGTGTGTGTGTGTGTGTGTGTGTGTGTGTGTGTGTGTGTAAAATGGAAGATTCAGAAACGCGTCAACAGATATAAAGTTTATATCATGCTAAATTGTGTGCGTGTGTGTGTGTGTGTGTGTGTGTGTGTGTGTGTGTGTGTGTGTGTGTGTGTGTGTGTGTGTGTGTGTGTGTGTGTGTGTGTGTGTGTGTGTGTGTGTGTGTGTAAATTGGAAGTATTCAGAAACGCGTCAACAGATATAAAGTTATATCGTGCTAAATTGTGTGCGTGGGTGTGTCTGTGTGTGTGTGTGTGTGTGTGTGTGTGTGTGTGTGTGTGTGTGTGTGTGTAAATTGGAAGTATTCAGAAACGCGTCAACAGATATAAAGTTATATCGTGCTAAATTGTGTGTAACAATCGTGTGACAAGAATCCGTTCAAATCAAGAAACATTATTGTGGTGCTGTAAAAATACCCTTTTTTACTATTTTTTAACAAAAATACCATCATTACTAAATGAAATATTAGCAATTTTTTTAATAATCCATTGTAGAGTTCGGACGCTGCTAAAGAACCGTTTACCGTTTAGGCGCTAGCGTGACTTTACCGACAGAGACTCATGCGAAATCGAAAGATTATTTTTATTGTTTTTCCACTGAGGCCTCTACAAACATTCACGATAAAAATCTGCCCGTTAAGTTTGAAGATTTATATAAAACCAAGACCATAAGTATGCAAACAATATTCAAGTTCCTATGTTCAGTATAATGATCAACCTTCCCTAGCTTCGTCAATTCTATTTAGTATCTATAGAGTCTATATATAGTTTTTGAAGATGGAGGTTCTCCGAAACGCGTCAACGAAAATAGAATTGACGAAGTTAGGTAAGGCAGATCATTATAGAGTATAGATATAGTTTTTGAAGATGGAGGTTCTCCGAAACGCGTCAACGAAAATAGAATTGACGAAGCTAGGAAAGACAGATCATTGTAGAGTATAGATATAGTTTTTGAAGATGGAGGTTCTCCGAAACGCGTCAACGAAAATAGAATTGACGAAGCTAGGTAAGGCAGATCATTATAGAGTATAGATATAGTTTTTGAAGATGGAGGTTCTCCGAAACGCGTCAACGAAAATAGAAATGACGAAGCTAGGGAAGGCAGATCGTTATAGAGTATAGATATAGTTTTTGAAGATGGAGGTTCTCCGAAACGCGTCAATGAAAATAGAACTGACGAAACTAGGGAAGGCAGATCATTAGGCCTATAGAGTATAGATATAGTTTTTAAAGATGGACGTTCTCCGAAACGCGTCAACGAAAATAGAATTGACGAAGCTAGGTAAGGCAGATCATTATAGAGTATAGATATAGTTTTTGAAGATGGAGGTTCTCCGAAACGCGTCAACGAAAATAGAAATGACGAAGCTAGGGAAGGCAGATCGTTATAGAGTATAGATATAGTTTTTGAAGATGGAGGTTCTCCGAAACGCGTCAACGAAAATAGAACTGACGAAACTAGGGAAGGCAGATCATTAGGCCTATAGAGTATAGATATAGTTTTTAAAGATGGACGTTCTCCGAAACGCGTCAACGAAAATAGAATTGACTAAGCTAGGAAAGGCAGATCATTATACTGAACATAGTGACAATAATTCTAGCAGAAAAGAAGAAGAATATAAAAATAATATTCAAGTTTTTCGAATTTGAAAGTTATTTAGTGACCGAGCGACCAAGGTCATTATAATTTCCTGTTTTGAAAGATCGCAGTAACCTTTTCCTATTAGAATAAAATACACCGAACCTTTCATTCGTGCGCAAAGTCAAAACGGCCGCCCGTTCTTCAGATCAGACGCCTAAATTGGCACTTAAGCCCCCCCCCCACTGCTGCTAACCTTGAATGTATTTTTATGCGCACATTGTCTGCCGCTGCTCGCGGTCCCACTTGCGTCCGTTACACAGACGCCGCGGGACGGAAGGCGTCGATTTTTTGCAAAATTTATTTTTAGTTTGCGCGCGATCGAGCGGAATTAACGCGTAGAGGTTACGAAACGACGCAAAACCTATTAGAAAACATAATTGACGCGAAATTGATTGCAAAATAGACGTGTCAGTCATGTTTTAAAGTTTAATTTTGTTTCTCTGATGGATTGAATTTAAATTGCAAATTACGTGAGTTGTGATTTTATTAAAAAATAATGAAAAATGCAAAACATCAGTGTCACTGAACGTTAGTGTGTTGTACAGGGTGGGGCAGTCAAACCGCACGATGCTAAGTATTAAAAAAACACACTCAGAAACAGTTTTTTAGTCATATATTGCAACAAATCTTAAGAAAATAAATGGAAATTTTAATTCAAACAGAAAAAAATGTTTATTTTTTGAATATGACTCCAGTAAGGTGGTGACCACCATTTTGATCACAATGTCTAAGTCTCATACTGAAATTCTCACTGACACGTCTTAGCATCGCTTTCTCATTCCAGAACTTCGACGATTTCCTGTGAATGAAAACACTTACTTCCAACATGATGGAGCAACCAGTCGTACAGCCAGAGCGTCAATGGACCTTCTGAGAAACATTTTTCCGAACCGCTTGATCGGTAGGAATGGAGATATTCAATGGCCCGCACGATCGCCCGATCTGAGCTCTTGCGATTACAAGTCGAAGGTTTTTGAGACTCGTCCAACAACGATACAGGATTTGAAAGTTCGGATTGAACAAGAAGTTCGTGCGATAACACCGGCGATGCTACGACGTGTCAGTGAGAATTTCAGTATGAGACTTAGACAGTGTTCAAAATGGTGGTCACCACCTTACTGTAGTCATATTCAAAAAATAAACATTATTTTCTGTTTGAATTAAAATTTCCATTTATTTTCTTAAGATTTGTTGCAATATATGACTAAAAAACTGTTTCTGTGTGTGTTTTTTTAATACTTAGAATCGTGCGGTTTGACTGCCCCACCCTGTATTACATGACTCAGGCTACTTGCAAAAAAGGTAATGTAATCCACGTCGCGCGCGATGGTCTTATCAAACGTTCTTTGCGGGCACAAAGAGCTTCGCAACAGTCGGCAAAACAGATGCGTTAAAGATAAAGAAATGGGTAGTTTCGTTATCTGCAGTTGAATGGAATGTTTGCAGACCGGCAAGATGGAACCGAACATAATCGGCGAATTTTCAAAAACTAACAACACAAACATTTTTTTTTCACCAGTCTTATTTCGTAATGCAAAAAAGCACTTTTGTCTGTGTGTGTGTGTGTGTGTGTGTGTGTGTGTGTGTGTGTGTGTGTGTGTGTGTGTGTGTGTGTGTGTGTGTGTGTGTGTGTGTGTGTGTGTGTGTGTGTGTGTGTGTGTGTGTGTGTGTGTGTGTGTGTGTGTGTGTGTGTGTGTGTGTGTGTGTGTGTGTGTGTGTGTGTGTGTGTGTGTGTGTGTGTGTGTGTGTGTGTGTGTGTGTGTGTGTGTGTGTGTGTGTGTGTGTGTGTGTGTGTGTCTGTATCAGTGTGTGTGTCTGTATCAGTGTGTGTGTGTGTGTGTGTGTGTGTGTGTGTGTGTGTGTGTGTGTGTGTGTGTGTGTCTGTGTGTGTGTGTGTGTGTGTGTGTGTGTGTGTGTGTGTGTGTGTGTGTGTGTGTGTGTGTGTGTGTGTGTGTATCTGTGTCTGTGTGCGCGCGCGCGTGTGTGTCTGTGTCTCTGTCTGTGTGTGTGTGTGTGTGTGTGTGTGTGTGTGTGTGTGTGTGTGTGTGTGTGTGTGTGTGTGTGTGTGCAGACTTATAGGAGTGTGTAATTAGACTTCTATATTTCCGATGCAAAAAATAAAATTGTTTTTGAAAGATCTGTACTTTTCCTAAGTTTGGACTCGTAATTAACTTAACATTTAAACTCTATATGGACGTACACTCACACAGACTGACGAACATAATTTTTACGAACCCAAAAAAATAATTTGTTTTTTAAAACCACATCCTAACTTAAAAACGTGCCCTAGAAGGCGTCCACAAAACATCTGCGTGCACTCATTTAGCACCGCGCACTTGTTTTGGCAAACACGAGAAAGCTGTAGGCCTATTGTATGCAGCCTTAATATTCGCGAGGCTGTGATTGTGTCGCCTTGCTCTCAATGCCAACGCTGGATTTGTTTATGTTTTTACTTACTTCCTCTCCGTTAATTTATTTTGAGGTTATGTGTGAAATTAAGATTCTTTAATGAACGATACAGTTTTGAATTATTACCAATAACAACTTTGCTAAAAGGCAAAGTTAATTAACTTTTAACACTGTGTGTGTGTGTGTGTGTGTGTGTGTGTGTGTGTGTGTGTGTGTGTGTGTGTGTGTGTGTGTGTGTGTGTGTGTGTGTGTGTGTGTGTGTGTGTGTGTGTGTGTGTGTGTTCGTATGTGTGTGTGTGTTCGTGTGTGTGCGTTCGTATGTGTATGTGTGTGTGTGTGTGTGTGTGTGTGTGTGTGTGTGTGTGTGTGTGTGTGTGTGTGTGTGTGTGTGTGTGTGTGTGTGTGTGTGTGTGTGTGATCGTATGTGTGTGTGTTCGT
>CM040189.1:4166959-4174459 GCA_022606455.1 Callitettix versicolor | reverse complement strand
TCCTGTCCCCGTGGCAGTTGCTGATCTGCTATCGGGGGCTGCCCCTGGCGATGGTGATGCTCGCCAATTTCGTTTGGAGGGTTCTGGGGAAATAAAATACCCAGGGTGGACAAAAATCAGTGAAGTGGTCAACGGCCTAAATGGCGGATGAAGACGTATTTCTCAACGGCAAAGAGGGCGGAGGAACCAAGAACACCAAAATCCGGGGCAACCACCGGATGTAGTTGGTACATGGTCAGCGTCTGTTCATCCAGAGGATGCGGTTGTACGTTACGCTCCAGGAACTAACAATCCATGTACTTACACTCACACTCACACACACATACACACACTTACACTCACATTCACTCACACTCACACTCAAACTCGCACTCGTACTCGCACTCACACTCACACACACATACACACACTTACACTCACATTCACTCACACTCACGCTCACACTCACACTCGTACTCGCACTCACACTCACACTCACACACACATACACACACTTACACTCACATTCACTCACACTCACGCTCACACTCACACTCAAACTCGCACTCGTACTCGCACTCACACACACACACATTCATACTCTTTCTCACACACACACACTCGCACATTCTTTCACACTCACTCACACGCACACGCACACGCACACGCACACTCACACACACTCACACTAACACTCACACTCACTCACTTATTCACTTGTTTTTTTTTTCGTGTTTAACGTCTGACTATTGTGCACACTTGGGCTAATGCAGACGATGGGATTATTTATAGCGTATGAAAATGCCAAGCCCTGGCCGAGAATCGAACCCGGGTTCTCGGGGTGAAAGCCTAGTACGCTATCAACTAGGCCACCGAGGCGGCTTAGACGGATCGGAGACAACGTCAAACAAAATTTCACGACAATAACTCCAGTCTCAAACCTACGACCTTGAACAAGCTGTCCGGTATTTCAACCACCTCTGACACACGGCTCTCTATGCGCTATTGTAGCAGCCATTATTGTAAAAAAAAGTCATTTTTTGGGGACCAATCTTACACCCACCTTTAGAATACATATTAAAGAGTCGTTAATAGATACACTTACTGGTTATTTACAAAAACCATATTTATGTCTGGTTTTTAAAGAGTGCTGTTATCTCACTTTTGTTCCGCTTCATTCCGATTTGACACAAAAATTAATTATTGTCCAATGGGAACAAGTTAGTTACACTGCATGATCCGTTCAACCGTTTCAAAATGGCGGCTACTCAAAATCTTTAAATAGTGTTTGTTTATGCAGCTTTCAACGTTAGTCACGTCAATGAAATTTATCAAAAATTTATGATCCTGATTTCATGTTTTTTTATTATTAAATAATAAACATATGCACGTTTATGTAACGTTATTTAATGTATTAGTTTGTAGAAATTCGCTTCTATTACGTCACGATTATTAAGCTATTTCATTTAGTTAATTTTTAAATTAATCATTCTATAAACTCAAACAATTTTAACTGTGTTCAGTATAATGATCTGCCTTCCCTAGCTTCGTCAATTCTACTTTCGGAGAACCTCCATCTTCAAAAACGTTATCTATCAAGATTTATATCGTAGATAGATATAGTTTTTGAAGATGGAGATTCTCCGAAACGCGTCAACGAAAGTAGAATTGACGAAGCTAGGGAATGCAGATCATTATACTGAACATAGTGACAATAATCCCAGCAGAAAATAAGAAGGATATAAAAAGAATTAATTTTAATGTTTTTTAATTATACTAATTTTTATTCATTAATTTCAACTTGTAGCCTAATGATGATCCAAGCTTTCCTATTGTTCATAGGCGTTTAGTCTCATTAAACAAGCAATTAGGAATCTGTACAATTAGGCTAATGTACAATGAACATGTTTGTATTTAACGTTTTGACATACATTGAATGACGGGTTCAGTGTTGTGAGCAATTAGTTTTTGTTTGTTTGTTTGCTTCTATAATTGTTCGGCTTTGTGTTTTTTTGTATGTGACGTTTAAGGGTTTTTGAATTTACATCAGAAAGAAATGCTAAAACGTAATTAAGGTTTTTGTTTGTACACAGTCCGTAAATGAAAAGATTTTTGTGTTCCAAACGCAAGCACCGGTATAGACCTATTTTGTTAAAAATTGTTGTAATTCACAGTGCGATATCATTTCACACTTTTGTCACATTTAATTTATATTCATTTGTAGAAATCGTACATGACGTTTAAATTGAGTAAATTTATATTTTTTTAAGTTTAAAATAATATTTTATATTATTTTTCCGAATTTTTTTGTGTTATTAAAATCGTAAATCAAGGAAGAGTGCAGAGTTTAAATAATTTTAATTTTTTTTTTTTTTTTTTTGTTAACGTCCGACTATTGTGCACACTTGGGCTAATGCAGACGATGGGATGATTTATAGCGTACGAAAATGCCAAGCCCTGGCCGGGAATCGAACCCGAGTCCTCGGGGTGAAAGCCCAGTACGCTATCAACTAGGCCACCGAGGCTAGTTTAAATAAAAGAAAAATACCCGATGAATGTAAGAATTACTTTTGTCAATTTTGAGAAAATATGTATATCACTCGGGTTTCACTGATACTGTATCTTTTGAACCAGTTTTTTTGGAAAATAGCAACCTTTTAGTAGAATTTGCTAATTTTTTTGAAAAAATATAGTTATTGAAACATCAACAAACAATAAGCAATATCGATAGTCGAATATAATCCTGTCAGATGTTTGGGGAACTGAAAAACTAATTAAAAGAACACATAGGCTATGTTATATATTTAATGAAAAAATTGAAAATTATACGCAAAAGAAATTTAAAAAGTTCTATAATTCTAGCCAAACGTAGTCTAGAATTCTCAATATGAGACGCACGGTCAGATACAAACAAACATTCATCACCTGACTGAATGTACAATTTTTTTTAATTAATATTATCAAGAAATTAGGAAAAACGAAGTGTCTGGTAAAATGCTACAATGTTTAAAAACAAAAAAATATTTCACAGTTTTTAATTTAGTAAAAAATCATTTACTTGCATACTTTTAAGCAATCAAAATGTGAATCAAAACAAATTAAATCATACGAATTTAAATAGCATTACGTCACGAAAACAGATTAGGCTATCAGATCTGGTGTTTGTAAGTTTAAGAGGTCGCAAAGAATTACGGATAAACGAAGATTACGCTAAGTTTATTTATATTTATAATGTCACACATTTTTATTTTAACTATGGAATCAGAAAACTAAATTTTAGTAATTTTTCAAACAGGCCTACACATAATTCTCTCGGACTTTATAAAAATTACCTTCGTACAAAATTTCAAAACAATCGGTGAATGCGTTTGATACATTCACTGTGTATACTTTTTAAAAAGTATTAAGAAGCCTTCAAAAACTGTGTATACTTTTTAAAGGCCGCCATCTTGAAACGGAACTAAATTGGATGAATATAAGTTATAGGCCTACATCGTGCAGGCTTCTTACATACAAGGTATATTCTTATAAAATTTCAAAACAATCGGTGAATGCGTTTGATACGAACCGTGTATACTTTTTACCGGCCGCCATCTTGAAACGGAACTAAATTGAAAAAATATAAGTTATACATAGCGCAGGATTCTTACATACAAGGTACATTCTTATAAAATTTCAAAACAATTAGTGAATGCGTTTGATACGAACCGTGTATACGTTTTACCGGCCGCCATCTTGAAACGTGACTAAATTGAAAAAATATAAGTTATACATAGCGCAGGATTCTTATATACAAGGTACATTCTTATAAAATTTCAAAACAATCGGTGAATGCGTTCGATACGAACTGTGTATACTTTTTACCGGCCGCCATCTTGAAACGGAACTAAATTGGAAGAATATAAGTTATACAACGTGCAGGCTTCTTACATACAAGGTACATTCTTATAAAATTTCAAAACAATTGGTGAATGCGTTTGATACGAACCGTGTATACGTTTTACCGGCCGCCATCTTGAAACGGAACTAAATTGAAAGAATGTAAGTTATACATCGTGCAGGCTTCTTATATACAAGGTACATTCTTATAAAATTTCAAAACAATCGGTGAATGAGTTTGATACAAACCGTTTATAATTTTTACCGACCGCCATCTTGAAACGGAACTAAATTGAAAAAATATAAGTTGTACATAGCGCAGGATTCTTTCATACAAGGTACATTCTTATAAAATTTCAAAACAATCGGTGAATGCGTTTGATACGAACTGTGTATACTTTTTCGGCCACCATCTTGAAACGGAACTAAATTGGAAGAATATAAGTTATAGGCCTACATCGTGCAGGCTTCTTATATACAAGGTACATTCTTATAAAATTTCAAAACAATCGGTGAATTCGTTCGATACGAACCGTGTGTACTTTTTACCGGCCGCCATCTTGAAACGGAACTAAATTGAAAGAATATAAGTTATAGGCCTACATCGTGCAGGCTTCTTACATACAAAGTACATTCTTATAAAATTTCAAAACAATCGGTGAATGAGTTTGATACAAACCGTGTATACTTTTTACCGGCCGCCATCTTGAAACGGAACTAAATTGAAAGAATGTAAGTTATACATCGTGCAGCCTTCTTACATACAAGGTACATTCTTGTAAAATTTCAAAACAATCGGTGAATGCGTTCGATACGAACCGTGTATACGTTTTACCAGCCGCCATCTTGAAACGGAACTAAATTGGAAGAATATAAGTCATAGGCCTACATCGTGCAGGCTTCTTACATACAAGGTACATTCTTATAAAATTTCAAAACAATTGGTGAATGCGTTTGATACGAACCGTGTATACGTTTTACCGGTCGCCATCTTGAAACGGAACTAAATTGGAAGAATATAAGTTATAGGCCTACATCGTGCAGGCTTCTTACATACAAAGTACATTCTTATAAAATTTCAAAACAATCGGTGAATGAGTTTGATACGAACCGTGTATACGTTTTACCGGCCGCCATCTTGAAACGGAACTAAATTGAAAGAATGTAAGTTATACATCGTGCAGGCTTCTTATATACAAGGTACATTCTTATAAAATTTCAAAACAATTGGTGAATGCGTTTGATACGAACCGTGTATACTTTTTACCGGCCGCCATCTTGAAACGGAACTAAATTGAAAGAATATAAGTTATAGGCCTACATCTACATCGTGCAGGCTTCTTACATACAAGGTACATTCTTATAAAATTTCAAAACAATTGGTGAATGCGTTTGATACGAACCGTGTATACGTTTTTTACCGGCCGCCATCTTGAAACGGAACTAAATTGAAAGAATGTAAGTTATACATCGTGCAGGCTTCTTATATACAAGGTACATTCTTATAAAATTTCAAAACAATTGGTGAATGCGTTTGATACGAACCGTGTATACGTTTTTTACCGGCCGCCATCTTGAAACGGAACTAAATTGGAAGAATGTACGTTATACATCGTGCAGGCTTCTTACGTACATTCGTACCAAATTTCAAAACAATCGTTCAATGGTTTTTGCCATAACTGCGTGCACTCCTCATTGTTAAATCAGAGGCCGCCATCTTTAAACAAAGTAAATGGGGGGGGGAATCTTACTGATACGTCATTTGCGTTTTATAAAAGGTACCTTGATATCAAATTTTAAAATAATCCGCCTGTGCGTTTGGCTAAAACTGTATACATTCTTTATTGTAAATCAGAGGCCGCCATTTTGAAACGGAAACGAATGAAATCTAACACAAACATCGTTCCGGCTTTATATGCGGTACTTCCCTTCCTTATTTTAGTCATGAACAATAAAAGTTAGCTTATTGTGACTAATGTGAATCCTGGATAGTATGAAATGTGACAGTTTTGTTGAGTGTTTGTTAGTAGGGAAGCTTAAGTGCTCATTAAGCACATTCACATTTATTCCAACATATAATAATACAATGATTATAAGTGATTGTTTATCATCTCTTCCAGTAACAGTGCTTAGTTGTGCCCAAAACAGTGAATATTTTTAATCTATCACTACAATGTCTCTGTATTTACTTATCTATATTCTCTTATAAGCACAGCTTATTACAATAATTTTGAATTATTTCTTATTAAATCATTATTTTTAGCAACTAAATACAGTTTCAAAGTACTGAACACCTTAAATTAAAATAATTCTCCACTTTTGCAGATATACAAACGTATTTTGTATGCAGGTTTATATCTAATATTTTCTGAAATGTATGGGAGTTGTTTCGTGTACTTTTTTGATTTCTTGAGGTATTTCGAGATAAATTCGACATTTTCTTACGAACCCTCTTACTTTTTTATAGTCAAATTTTTAATACATAATACATAATTGACAAAAAAAGTCAATTTTCACAATATTTCATACGTGGTTAATTAAATTAAAACGTCTTTATTTTATTCAGATATAGTTTTTACACCATCGGATGTGAACCTTAATTTTAAGAATTCAGCAGTCATATTGAAACCACCAGCTTAGAATTAAACTTTTTCAAATCTGAATATAGCAATATGTTTGAAAAAGTATATAATACATATTTAACCCGCTGTACGAGGTGTGTTCAGAAAGTAACGAGAATTTTTTAATTCCGCTGGCTTGGAGAGTCCGATTGTCAAACATTTTTTTTTATTATGTTTGTATACATGCCCTTCAAGTATGATAAAACTTCCAGCTGTTTTCATTGTTGACTTTGTCTGTGACAGACACTAAGGATAGACGTGTTTTTATGAGCTCGGCGATTTTCGTTTGTTAAAAGAATTTGTATCTAATTTTGCGTAAAAAATGGAATAAAGTGTAACAAATTGTGTGAAACAAAGGCCTATGGTGAGTCTGCTATGAGTAAAGTAAGAGTTTACGAGCGGTATAAGCGTTTCCGAGAAGGCCGTGAAGACGTTGAAGATGACAAACGCCCTGGTCGCCCCAGTACATCAACGACCGATGAAAACGTGGAAAAAGTGAAAGAAATGGTTATGAACAATCACCGAATCACAATTAAAGAGGTCGCTGATAATGTTGGCATATCGATTGGATCATGCTACAGTGACGGTTATGCTCACTGTGTTCTTCGATATTAATGGCAGAGTGCATCATGAATTCCTGCCACGAGGTGAAACGGTCAATAAGGCAGTTCAATAAGGAGTACTACCTACAAGTTCAACGCCGTTTGCGTGAAGCAATCCGAAAAAAACGCCCGGATCTGTGGAAAAACAATTCATGGCTTTTGCACCAACTCACACTTCATTGCTTGTTCGTGAATTTTTGGCCAAAAACAGTACTGTAACGATACCCCAGCCTCCATATTCGCCAGACGTGGCTCCGTGTGACTCTTTCCTATTTCCAAAAATAAAGAGAACCTTAAAGGGCCGTCGTTTTACAGCCGTAGATGACATTAAAAGCGCATCGCTGAAAGAACTAAAAGGCTATCTCAAAGATCGAGTTTGAGAAGTGTTTCGAGGATTGGAAGAAGCGCTGGCACAGTGC
>CM040189.1:4121959-4156959 GCA_022606455.1 Callitettix versicolor | reverse complement strand
TTTATTAATTTTAAATTGTAAATTGTCATTGCTAATTTTTACAGATTTATATCGATGATTTGGATGGTAAAGTCATATAAAAAAGTGTAAAATAATAATAATTATCAATTTTCCAACGGTCAAGGTTAATTTTCACATCTTTTCCGAAAAAGTTTTGCATATTAAAATTTTCATTTATTTGACGTCAATTAATTTTGTTACCCAAGTTTTTGAAAGTAATTTTTTCAGTCAAGTCAGCGAAGAAGCTGGTTTTTTTATTAAAAGTTATAATTAATATTAAAAATATGTTGAATACATGGTCAACATTCTTTTATTTATGTTGATTAAAACAAAAGCAGCCAATAATTTTCTAAAATGTTTAGCCATTTTGCATAACTCAATAGTTTTGCCATTTAAGGCGTTGTAAATAAAATCACTATCAATCCGATTCATTAGTCAATCTACGATAACGTAGTGATTCATTGTCTAAACTTTTGCCTTTACAAATACCACTTTCCTTTACAAATAAAATTATGTTTTATCGTCTGTTTCCTTTTTCTATTACGTCAACGTTGCAACCGAGTGCAATCACGCTGTTTCTGGAAGATTTTATTATACAGGGTGAGTTTGAAGTCAGTTAATACATCTTAATGTTATTTTTGTTTGAAGTCGAAAGGAAAATATCTTTGATCATAGTATTTTTCTTTGAAATAAAATGAGAAGTATTCTGATAGTAATTGATGTTTTACAACGCTTGTGTCCACTCATTTCGTTTGTTTGTTTGTTTGCTGAAGCACTACTTTAAATTTAATTTTTGAGTTATGTTATTCCTCGTAGTACATCCATTTTCCTGAACCATTACATATTAGGATTCAATACTCTGTAATAGATATTTCAGTTAATCACTAAATCAATTAATTATAGTTTTGAAATATGAAGAATGTTCTAGAATACTACACGACATTTAACTAACGTCATCAGTATGTATGTAATCATTTAGCTCGAGTAAGAAAAAATATATTTGGCATGTTCTTGTAAATTCTAAAGATATTGCCGATGTAATATACCAGAAATATTACAGTACGTATTCTACTCAATCCCATTGCATTAAATTATTATGTGTACAATGATTGTAAACACAAACGGGCACAAACGGGTACACATACGAGGTGTGTTCAGAGAATACCGAGAATTTTTAAATTTCACGGGCTTGGGAGTCCGATTGTCAAACAATTTTTTATTATGTTGGTATACATGCACTTGAAGTATGATAAAACTTTCAGCTGTTTTCATTGTTGACTTTGTCTGTGACAGCCACTAAGGTTAGACGTGTTTTTATGAGCTCGGCGATTTTCGTTTGTTAAAAGAAATGGATCAAAGAATTTGTATCAAATTTTGCGTAAACAAAATGGAATAAAGTGTAACAAAGTGTGTGAAATGTTAACAAAGGCCTATGGTGAGTCTGCTATGAGTAAAGTAAGAGTTTATGAGTGGTATAAGCGTTTCCAAGAAGGCCGTGAATACGTTGAAGATGACGAACGCCCTGGACGCCCCAGCACATCAACAACCGATGAAAACGTGGAAAAAGTGAAAGAAATGGTTATGAACAATCGCAGAATCACAATTAAAGAGGTCGCTGATGATGTTGGCATATCGATTGGATCATTTCATGACATTGTTTCCAATGTTTTGTGTATGAAACTCGTGGCAGCAAAATTCGTTTCAAAATTGACGAACAAAAACAGCGGCAAATGGAAGTTGCTCAGGAGTCACTAAATGAAGTCAACGACGATGCAGAATTACTGAAACGTATTATAACAGGTAACGAAACATGGGTCTACGGATATGACGTCGAAACTAAGATTCAATCATCCCAGTGGAGACATTCTGGCTCGCCAAGACCGAAAAAACGCTCGACAAGTGCGGTCGAACGTGAAGGTTATGCTCACTGTGTTCTTCGATATTAATGGCATAATGTATCATGAATTCCTGCCACCAGGTGAAACGGTCAATAAGGAGTACTACCTACACGTTCAACGCTGTTTGCGTGATGCATTCCGAAAAAAACGCCCGGATCTGTGGAAAAACAATTCATGGCTTTTGCACCACGATAATGCACCAGCTCACACTTCATTGCTTGTTCGTGAATTATTGGCCAAAAACAGTACTGTAACGATGACCCAGCCTCCATATTCGCCAGACATGGCTCAGTGTGACTTTTTCCTATTTCTAAAAATAAAGAGAACCTTAAAGGGCCGTCGTTTTACAGTCGTAGATGACATTAAAAGCGCATCGCTGAAAGAACTAAAGGCTAACTCAAAGATCGAGTTTGAGAAGTGTTTCGAGGATTGGAAGAAGCTCTGGCACAAGTGCATAATCTCAAATGGGACTGTTTTGAAGGTGACAACATCAATGTAGAAAAATAAATAAATATTTTGTTCAAAAAATTAAAATTTTCGTTACTTTCTGAACACACCTCGTATAAGAAGTTTAAGAACTTCACGTAAGGGACATGAAAACAGACTATGGAAATATATTGCTAATTTCACGTATGCTGTACAGTAGTTACTTTATATACAATTCTGAAAGGTCAAAATTTGGAAATAAAATTATTTTGAAAAACTAGTAAGTGGTAGAAAGATGGTAGGTGGTTTATTTTAAACGCTTGATCTCCAATCTGACCGAAAAATATTTTTGTTAATTAAGCACTTCTGAAGGCTGTACAGGGCTTCTACAAGAATGAATGGAAATAATCAGCTGTGTTCATTACCAGTATTTTAAATAACAGCTGTTTTAATATTAGTATTTTGAATAACAGCTGATTTATATTTTGTTTATAGCATTTACGAGTTTTTGAAGTGAATACTTCTTATGGCGGGGTATGGATGTATGTTTTGCACGGGAAAAAATTCAGTTTACCGTGACGCATCACGCTCTTATATATATATATATATATATATATATATATATATATATATATATATATATATTTGTTTTAAAATGTATTTTTGAAGTGAAAACTTGTATGTTCGCGCCATTATATTACTTACCCAGACCAACTTAATTATTTAGTTTTGTGTCAAGTGTTAACTGTGTAACAGTGACTTTTTATTATACGTTTATTATTTATCAGTAGGTGTGAATAATAAATATTTAAATTATTTTAAACGCCATTATACTACTTACCCAGTCCAACTTTATTTAGTATTTAGTTTTATGACAAGTGTTAACTGTGTAACAGTGACGTTTTATTATACGTTTATTATATATCGGTAGGTGTGAATAATAAATATTTAAATTATTTTAAACGCCATTATACTACTTACCCAGTCCAACTTTATTTAGTATTTAGTTTTATGACGTGTTAACTGTGTAACAGTGACTTTTTATTATACGTTTATTATATATTGGTAGGTGTGAATAATAAATATTTAAATTATTTTAAACGCCATTATACTACTTACCCAGTCCAACTTTATTTAGTATTTAGTTTTATGACGTGTTAACTGTGTAACAGTGACTTTTTATTATACGTTTATTATATATAGGTAGGTGTGAATAATAAATATTTAAATTATTTTAAACGCCATTATACTACTTATCCAGTCCAACTTTATTTAGTATTTAGTTTTATGACGTGTTAACTGTGTAACAGTGACTTTTTATTATACATTTATTATATATTGGTAGGTGTGAATAATAAATATTTAAATTATTTTAAACGTCATTATACTACTTACCCAGTCCAACTTTATTTAGTATTTAGTTTTATGACGTGTTAACTGTGTAACAGTGACTTTTTATTATACGATTATTATATATTGGTAGGTGTGAATAATAAATATTTAAATTATTTTAAACGCCATTATACTACTTATCCAGTCCAACTTTATTTAGTATTTAGTTTTATGACAAGTGTTAACTGTGTAACAGTGACTTTTTATTATACGATTATTATATATTGGTAGGTGTGAATAATAAATATTTAAATTATTTTAAACGCCATTATACTACTTACCCAGTCCAAGTTTATTAATATTTAGTTTTATGACAAGTGTTAACTGTGTAACAGTGACTTTTTATTATACGATTATTATATATTGGTAGGTGTGAATAATAAATATTTAAATTATTTTAAACGCCATTATACTACTTACCCAGTCCAACTTTATTTAGTATTTAGTTTTATGACAAGTGTTAACTGTGTAACAGTGACTTTTTATTATACGATTATTATATATTGGTAGGTGTGAATAATAAATATTTAAATTATTTTAAACGCCATTATACTACTTACCCAGTCCAACTTTATTTAGTATTTAGTTTTATGACAAGTGTTAACTGTGTAACTGACGTTTTATACGTTTATTATATATCGGTAGGTGTGAATAATAAATATTTAAATTATTTTAAACGTCATTATACTACTTACCCAGTCCAACTTTATTTAGTATTTAGTTTTATGACAATTGTTAACTGTGTAACAATATTTAATTCCAAACAATCTTATAATTCCAAACAACCTGTCTTTCCAAATTAAAATATTGCAGTTTCCATTGAAGTTGGCATTTACAATGACAATTTAAGTCACAGGGTCAGATATTAAGTGTAGCAGGAACACATGTGGGACTCCGTGCTTCTCCCGTGGTCAGTTATAGACTATTCTAGCCGTACTCATGACTTTGAAAATCGACTATAAATTTTATTTTGTGGTGTAAAATATATAGCCATAACCCGTGATAAGAAGTAGTCACTTCTGTCGGCAGTCATGCGTCTGCCACCTTTTTTTTACCAGAAATATTGAATAATAAAAAAGAAAATTCCTAATATTGTTTTTATGGTAACAGTTTAAAAAACAAAATTTTAAAAAAATCAATGGGTTTGCCCAAAAAGTAAAATAGAAAATTATTTTAACATGTTCCTTTATAAAAATTTAATGCCTTAATTGACTAATCTCAGTACCGATGTCAACAATTCACTGCTGTCAGTGTTTACTTTTATATTTTTGTTGTCAAATAAGAACACGTTTACCAGCGTAAACGTTCGTTTAGGCAGTGTTATTTAATGTCGTTCTCTTTTTAGACTTCTAACAGTACGTCAGCGGTGTATTTGCTCATCATCATTATGTATAATGAAATGTAGGCCTACAGTTTGAGTACATTGTTTATTTTCTATTTGTGGAACTGTGTTGCATTAATCGATTAAATTATTAATTAGTAAAACGATGGTAAACAAATGGAATGAATCATGTTATTGTTAGTACAAAAAAAACCAATTCAACAGAATAATTTATAACGTAATGGGAACCACCTTAGGATAGAGGACTGTTCGCTACAACTCGGTCCTTACTTACTACAATTAGATTTTTATGTATGCAAAGTCTCCAGTTCTTCCACTCCTACAGCCGCCTCGGTGGCCTAGTTGATATCGGACTTTCACCCCGAGGACCCGGGTTCGATTCCCGACCAGGCATTTTCAAACGCTATAAATCATTCTATCGTCTGCATTAGCCCACGTGTGCAATAGTCGGACGTAAAAAAAAAAAAAAATCCAGTTCTTCTACTCATAGTCTCCAGTTCTTCCACTCATAGTCTCCAGTTCTTCCACTCATAGTCTCCAGTTCTTCCACTCATAGTCTCCAGTTCTTCCACTCACAGTTTCCAGTTTTTCTACTCAGAGTCTCACGTTCTTCCACTCGCAGTCTCCAGTTTTTCCACACAGAGTCTCACGTTCTTCCACTCGCAGTCTCCAGTTCTTCCACTCACAGTCTCCAGTTCTTCCACTCACAGTCTCCAGTTCTTCCACTCATAGTCTACAGTTCTCCCACTCACAGTCTCCAGTTCTTCCACTCATAGTCTACAGTTCTTCCACTCACAGTCTCAAGTTCTTCCACTCCCAGTATCAAGTTCTTCCACTCACAGTCTCAAGTTCTTCCAATCATAGTCTCCAGTTCTCTTACTCGTAGTCTAAAGTTTTTCCACTCATAGTCTCCAGTTTTTCCACTCACAGTCTTTAGTTCTTCCACTCACAGTCTCCAGTTCTTCCACTCATAGTATCCAGTTCTTCCACTCACAGTATCATTTTTCCAACTCACAGTTTTCAGTTCTTCCACTCACAGTTTCTAGTTTTGCACTCACAGTTTCCACTTCTTCAACTCACAGTCTCCAGTTCTTCTACTCACAGTTTTCAGTTCTTCCACTCACAGTTTCCAATTTTGCACTCACAGTTTCCACTTCTTCAACTCACAGTCTCCAGTTCTTCTACTCACAGTTTCCAGTTTTTCACTCACAGTCTCCATCTCTTCCACTCATATTCTCCAGTTCTTCCACACATAGTCTCCAGTTCTTCCACTCATAGCCTCCAGCTCTTCCACTCACATTCTCCAGTTCTTCCACTCATAGTTTCCAGTTCTTCCAAACAGTCTCTTCATTAAGTCTTGGATTTGGAGAAGATTCTCAAGGTGAGTAATTTACCCACTGTTAATTAGCGAGTTCCTTATTTGTCATTGAGGTTCTTGCAGGTACTTTCTCTCGCAATATTCTGGATTTGCAGAGGTTATCGCTCTACCTTTCAATTTTGTCCCCTTACACGTGACCTTTGTCACGAAGGTTATGCCCTGTTTGGTCAGGATTTTGTTGCGCGGTAATATCCTGCTCATTCTATCTTACATTTGTACTTACGTCCGCCCATACAGAGCCCCGCATACATGGATAAAACTAAAGTGTACCGGGAGGTGATCAGATATCTCAGGGCTCCATTTGATACACCATTAGACCGATGTTATACGCTCCATTAGCACGGGTCGCTTTGCACTTTGCCAGGTTATGTAGGGTAGAGAATGTGTGTGTTGAGTAGATGAATGAGCCTAGTATGAGCTACAGGTAAGATGGAATCGTTGATGGAATAAAACTCATCAATTGCTCACTTCAGCCGCCTCCGCTGGATATTTGAGACGTGGTTGTAGCAAACTATTCTAAAAAAATTGAATATTTCTAGGATAACTGGCTTTTAAAAATATAGAACTCTGTTAAAACCGTAAGTATTTCCAAAATTGACTTCTCTCAGTAGAGAATATAATATCGCTGTAATAAACCGTCAGGTACCCAAATAAATACCTTAAAATCCAAGAACAGAAAATAGAAATTGTAAAAGAGTTCAAATATCTTGGTGAATGGATTAGTTGTAATGCAGATGAGGGCAAGGCAAAGGAATCCAGGAGAAACAAACTTGAATTGGCCTTCCAATTGACGAAAGAAACATACAATAAGAAATCCCTTTCATGGGGGTCCAAAATTAAACATTATAAAACAGTGATCAAGCCGGAAGCACTGTACGCAGCAGAAACATTAACCATGAATCGCATAGGCCAGATAGAAAAACTTGAAATAACGGAAAGGAAAATCTTAAGAAAAATTATAGGAACAAAATTTCAGGATAATAAGGTTGTATATATAAGAAATGAAGCTCTCTATAAGAAAATTGAAAAACTGTCAGATACTATGAGAAAAAGGAGAATAAATTTTTACGGCCATCTTCTTAGAATGAACTCCAATAGATTGACGAAACAGGTGTTTGATTTTTTCCATAATCGTAAAACAAAACCGAACTGGTTTAAAGAAATTGAAAAAGACCTAATAGAATTAAAAATTACAGAAGATTCATTGTTTGACCAAACTGCTAAGATAATTACCAAAGACGAAAGAATAAGATTCCAAGATAAAGCCAAAATAAGACCTAAACCTGTCATTTCGGAAGAGGAGAGGAAGAGAAGATCGGAAAGAATGAAGAGCTACTGGGAACAAAGAAAAGTACAGCTCGCAAGAAATGATTGATTCAGCGTACCCCAAAGAGGGTGAAACGAAAAAAAAAAACCGTCAGGCCGCCTCGGTGGTCTAGTGGATAGCGTACTGGGCTTTCACCCCGAGGACCCGGGTTCGATTCCCGGCGAGGGCTTGGCATTTTCGTACACTATAAATCATCCCAACGTCTGCATTAGCCCAAGTGTGCACAATAGTCGGACGTTAAACACACAAAAAAAATTGTGTTTTAATAAATAATAATAATAATAATAATAATAAATAATAAAAAAAATTAACACCTACCTACCTACCTACCGGCCAACATATAAAAACGTAACTAATGTAGAAAACTAAATTCTGAATAATTAATTTGGGCTGGGTAAGTGGTATGATGGCGTTTGAAATAACACGAACACTATTTACTGACAATTACCAATAATAAATTTATAAAAACGTCACTGTTATACAATTAACACGTGAATACTAAATAATTATTTTGGGCTGGGTAAGTAGTGTGATGGCGTTTAAAATGATTTAAACACTTATCTTTATTAGCAGCTACGATGAACGTATTAAACGTCATTGCGTTACAGAATTAAGCACCGATGATCACGAGGGCAACTACTGTAGAAAACTAAATTCTGAATAATTAATTTGGGCTTTTTTTTGCTGTTCCCATAATGGACTCAACAATAGCTTAATTTCCAATAGAAATTGTCTAATAATATTATATTTTCCTCACGTAATACGATAATACTTTGCTTTAATAACTTACGAAGTGATTTTAAAGCAATTACGATTACAGCCGATTTTACAATCAAAATAGCGAAGGTCTTCTAAATAGTTTACGCCTTCTATATTTTTGTCTCCATTTTTCAAGCAATATAATAAGTTATTACTGGATGTACTTCCAGAAGATATTCACACTTTTGAACATCCGGAAAGGTTAAAACTTGTCGGATTTTTTCGCCACCGATACGGCCTCACTGCAAACCGGATCTCCCGTAAGTGGAACGTGAAGTAATGAAATAAAATGGCGTGTTTTTTTTAATACGCGTACACATGCTGAGAGCTTCGTCAACACTGCATGCAAAAATTGTACAGTTATAAAGTACCTTGGTTGGATCTGGTGCTATAGATTCGGCCATTGCTGAGAGCAGAACTATTTTTACGGCGTAGGAAAGTTGACTCGTACGCAAAATAGTGGAATTTCACCAACAGAAAGCACGCGTGAAATTTTATTTTATTTATTTTACTTGTAAAGATACGTATTTATATTTCTCAGATATTTTGCCCAAACTGTTTTGACTAAACTGCAATAACACCCGAAGCATTGAAAACTTAGGACGAAATGATTTTCTCTTCTAACCTAACTTTTTTATGAAATAAATTATGTTATTTATTTTTCTTTTTACCATGACGGTAATATTGAAACTGCTTGTAACGTTGTAAGTTCCTTTAGTGTTCGGGATACTTATAGCAAGTACCTTTAATGAAATTAACGCACCATTATAATAACTGAAGCTGTGGAATTCACTCGTCGCGCATTTATCCCACGTACTAATATTAAAACAAATTGTTTATAAATAATGCACTGCTTAAGTAATGTATACGCAGAACTTGAGTGATTCCGTGAAAATATTCGCAACTAATGAACACGTTACATTAATATTACAAAAATATAATAAAAACCTAAAAAAAATATTTATATCAAATCGGAAACAACGCAGCCTAAGTTTATTCTTTCTATTCAAATGGGTAAAATTAATGAAATTCAAACTGCCGCTGGAAAATAATTGAATACATATGCGCCCAGTTTACAAAATTTAATTAGCGAATTTCTATGGGAAAATGAGCAATTGGGGCGGCCAATTTTGTATGAGGATCGTTAAATATTCACGTCACACACGCACGCGCGCGCGCACGCACACACACACACACGCGCGCGCACACACACATGCACACACGCGCGCGCACACATACACACAGGCGCGCGAGCGCGCGCACACACACACACACACACACACACACACACACACACACACACACACACATGCACGCACACACGCACATGCGCGCACACACACAAAGCGATCGTGTGTGTTGTTTTTTATTATTTTTTTTGTAAAAAAATTGTCAGAAGTAAAGTATGCAGGAATTTGGGTTGTATGAATTTCGGACGTTCGTACTGAAAAGGTTGAAATATTTCCTTGCCATAAAATGACACTTTTTTTACGGGATGTGGTTAAAATCAGTATGTGTGTGTGTGTGAGTGTTTTAAGTTTGCTATTGAGTATGCTCAAATTTATATAAAATTACTACTATGAAACCTAGTAGTAGCGCGTGTGTGTGCGCGTATGCGTGCGTGCGTGTGCGTGCGTGTATATATGTGTGTGTGTGTGTGTGTGTGTGTGTGTGTGTGTGTGTGTGTGTGTGTGTGTGTGTGTGTGTGTGTGTGTGCGTGCGTGTGCACTTGTGCGTGCGTGTGCACGTGTGCGTGCGTGTGTGCACGTGTGTGCGTGTGCGTGCGCGCGTGTGTGCGTGCGTGTGTGTGCATGTGTGTGTGTGTGTGTGTGTGTGTGTGTGTGCGCGCGCGCGTGTGTGTGTGTGTGTGCATGTGCGTGTTGTGTGTGTGTTTGCGCGCGCGTGTGTATGTGCGCGCGTGCGTGCGCGCGTGTGCATGTGCGTGTGTGTGCATGTATGTGTGCATGTATGTGTGAGTGTGTGTGTGCGCGCGCGCGTGTGTGTGCGTGTGTGCACAATTAAAATAGGACACTAATTTAACCTCAATCTATTGCTATATTTTTCGGTGAAATATTTAATTCAAAAGCAATAAGGAATTGCAGAAAAATGAATAAAGATTATTTATATTAAATAATTAAAAGAATACCAAATTTGAGACAAGCAATACGTATTTGGCTGAAGTGAAACTAAAAATTTAATTCAATTACCGAAGAGCTTAGCACGTTCAAATTAGTTTTAATTTAAGTAAATAATTATTTAACTGATATTTTTTTTATAATTTCGTAACAAGTAATAATAAAATTCATAATTATATGAAAACGACAAGCGCGAAATTTGAATTCCTAATATTAAAATATACATTCGTAATTTGAAAAATTGTTGGCTTATTCGGCAAAGCACCAGATACATTAATTATGTTTATTGTTGTTATTATTGTTTTATAAATAAATAAACAAATATTATTTGTTTTTTAACCCAGTTCATTAATTTTATTAAAAGTATTAAATTATATGATTTTATTTACTGTGTTCAGTACAATGATCTGCCTTCCCTAGCTTAGTCAATTCTACTTTCGTTGACGTGTTTCGGAGAACCACCATCTTGAAAAACTATATATATATATATACTCCAGTTTTTGAAGATGGACGTTCTCCGAAACGCGTCAACAAAAGTAGAACTGACGAAGCTAGGGAAGGCAGATCATTATACTGAACATAGTGACTATAATCCTAGCATTAAAGAAGAAGTATATAAAAAAGATTTTATAATTTTTTGAGTTTCCATTCAGCTAAAAATGATACAACTCTCTCGATCGTAGGTTTCTTGGTCACTGACCTTGAAACACATTATTCAGGAAAAGAATAAAGAAATAATTCAAAGGTATTACGGGTACGTTTATCATGCAAAATGAGATAAAGATCTTATTTTAACCGCGAAAGTACTGGGATATTCTCCAGGATCTTCATTGGTGGTTGGAATATCAGGAAACGGTTCCAAAGTACGCCAGAAGACGACCCAAAGTTGTCAGACTTTCTTCGACTTTCAATCATCGGTCGTGCGAGAAGAAAGTCTTCCGAGGAACTGAGGAACCAGTCTCAACAAGATCGTGCGCAGAAAGTTGAGCCGATGACAGAAAGCAATGCAGTTTGTACTTGATTTGACCTCTTGTAATGAAATAATTTAACTTTGCTCCTATCGCACACGAGGATCTTGGCACTCTGTACATTGCTGGTTCTGGTCTTCGGAGCATCCTGTCACAAGATAAAACCTTAACAGGGTGTTAGGAAAGTCTCGTCCCACATTGGAACTTTTCTAACATTAAAAATAGTTTCTGAAACGTTTGCGTGTTCATTAGGTAAATTTAAATTACTTCTATGGTAATTTTTAATTTTTAATATTGAAAGTAAAGAATATATTATAAAATACATAATGATATATCGTTCTAAAAGTATTGTTTAACTGAAAGCAGTTACATTATGCAAACAAGAAGTTGTCAGTTTACGCAATAGAGATTTCGATAAAAGTTACTCTAACAAAAATAATAATTAAAATTCTGAATAAATCGAAAGACTCTGGCTTATTTTTTCTGTAGCCGATTTAACGGAATTTGTATATCGATTTCGAATTCAAAATTTGTGTTAAAAAAATACCTAACCTTGTTCGAGTGCTTGAAGAACCCTTTTTTTACGGTAGTCAATAAATATTTTTAATTTCTTAAGTGTGTATCTTGACCGTTTATTAACGTCATTCTCCACAACCAAATCCATTTCCTTCTTGCTTTTGAAAAAGGCACCACTAATACGCGAAAGATAGAGGTACAATGTTCATCATAATTACGTTGAAAATTAATGCTTTGTTTACTAATATCTTATCTTATTCGTGTAATTATTGATATTATTTTATCTATTATACATGTTTCCATTAATTTAATTATAATTGCACAAAGTGGTGTGTTTGCATTTTGATAATTTTTAATTGATTGTTTCACCTATCAGATTCTGCTTTCAAAGTAATTATTATGTATAAAAATTAAATTTTAAGGAAAATCCATTTAAATTCAAATCATTAAATTTTTATACGCCCCTTCCGTTCCACGTGGTCTCGTCATATTTTTTGATCTGATTTAAAAAATGACCAATTTTTCGTGATTAAAAACTAATAACAAATTTGCTGATTGTTGTATCACCAAGACAGCAGCCACATCTGGAGGAAGTTCGGGTAAAATATTCGGTGCGGTCCGTAACGGTCCATTCTTGCAATCAAGCCGTCGATGTGTGTATGGATCATTTGCATCAGTCAGTGTTAACAGTTTTTGACAGGAAAAGTATTTATTATCGCGCTAAGTAGTCTTACGAGGCGTGGCTATTAAATAACGAGACTGACGCTGCGGCGGAACAAGTGCGCATGCGCCAACCGCCATTGACCGACAGCTGTTTAGTGTGAAGCTTTCTCTTCAGAATGCAGTTAGTCTCGTTTTTGTAACCAACACCGTTTAGTCATAAACTTCATTTCCGTTAGTGTTATTATTTTGTTTTGCCGGAAAAAATGGTTAGTGTAATAATAGAGCAACGAATTGTTGTTAAATTTCACTTCTAACTTGGAAAAACCGCTACTGAAACTTATAATTTACTAAAAGAGGTGTATGGCAGTGAATTTTTATCGCGGGTACGTGTTTTTGAATGGTTTAAGCGTTTTCAAGATGGCCGACAATACGTTGAAGATGATTCGCGGCCAGGTCGCCCGTCAACTTCAAAAACTGATGAAAATTTCGAAAAAGTTGCTAATTTGATTCGGTCTGACCGTCGATTAAGTATTCGTGCAATTGGTGAAACTGTAGGCATTGATAAAGAATGTGTACGGCAAATATTACGTGACAATTTGAACATGCGAAAAGTGTGCGCCAAAATGGTGCCAAAAATTATCACAACAAGCAGCTCGCAAAAATGTTTGTACTGACACTTTGGATGCAATTGAAAATGACCCGAATTTATTGGAAAGGATAATAACATGAGATAAATCGTGGTTTTTTACCACGAAACAAAGCACCAATCCATGATCCGGAAACAAAGCGCCAATCCATGCACTGAAAGACCACAACTTCACCGAGAGCCAAAAAAGCAAGAATCAGCAAGTCAAAATTTAAAGCAATGATGATTGTTTTTTTTTCGTTATTCATGGGATTCTGTACCTTTACTGGGTTCCTGAAGGTCAAAAAATAATCAATATTACTACTTTGAGGTATTTGGTAAACTACGTGAAAGAGTAAGGAAAAAACGACCCGAAATGTGGAAGGACAAATCATGGGTTTTCCACCAACACAATACGCCAGCTCATTCCGCGTTATCTGTCAAGAGGTTCCTAGCCAAACTTTGTACCATGTGACTTCTATCTATTTCCTAAGGTGAAATCTGCATTAAAAGGGTCGAGATTTGAGTCCGTGGAAGCTGTAAAAGTGCAAGCGGCAAGAGTCCTGAAGGAGTTGACAGAAGATGACTTCCAGCACTGTTTCCAACAATGGAAAATTCGCATGGAGCGTTTTAGGGATAGATAAGGGGTGCATATTGAAGGTGATAATAAGTAATTATGTATAAAATGAAAATACAATTTTTTGCAACGTCAGTCTCGTTATTTAATAGCCACACCTCGTATACTATGATACGTCTAGACACAGTACCGCAACTCTAAATCTAACCAGACTGTTGTATAGGCTCTATAAATATGCTACGTACCTTTAACGTAATGTGACTTTGGGAAACATTCTAAACTGTCTTAATCAATTTTCTAAAACTAACAATTTAAATTTATACACTTTACGTAGAACTGAAGTGGTATTTGTTAAGATAAGAACATGTAATCTGTGGCTACATTTTCCGCATTGATAAAAGTAAAACAAAGATCAAAGTTGTATCAACAAGTAGGCCAGATACAAACACGCGCGCTAATTATGTTTTGCGTCTATCTCATGTGAGAAAATCGTGTGTTTTTAAGGCGTTTGTTTTTACAAATTTCAGTATTGGAATGAGCCATAGAAGCCGCAGTTGATCCTTTTACAAAATTGTTGATTTTAGTTTGGTTTTAGCGCATTCTGATCGCAAGATGAGCGGAGCGACCGTGTTGTAAGACCAACAGCTCTGACTGACTGAAGGTTTATTTTACCGTACCGTAAATTTTGTTTATTTTAAATACGATACGGAGTCATATATTTTGAGTAAAATCTGATTAACCGATTTGAAGAAGTTTCTTATCAGCTCCTGTTTTATCGGGCAAATATGTAGAATGAATGTTTCAGAGATGCTTATTTACTGTGCCTTTTCCAGCCCTAATCTCTCGCAAAGACTTGGATTTGGAGAGAATTCAAGGTGGGTAACTCTCCCACTTTTGTCTTTGTGACTTATCTGTCCATTATGAAGGTGCTCTACTATTCCCTATAGCCGCCTCGGTGGCCTAGCGGATAGCGTACTATGCTTTCACCCCGAGGACCCGGGTTCGATTCCCGGCGAGGGCTTGGCATTTTCATACGCTATAAATCATCCCATCGTCTGCATTAGCCCAAGTGTGCACAATAGTCGGACGTTAAACACACAAAAAAAATCTACTATTCACTATAATTTTTTCTTCATTATTGCGAAGGTTTTGTGCTCCATTTCGCCAGCGTTTGTTGTGATTTGAGATCCTGCTCATTTTATGTAACATTCTTACTCATATTGTTCGGATGAGTAGCTGGGGAAATGTCCACCCAAACATGCACGAGTAAAGTGTACACCAGCGTTACGTTTCTGCCATCAGCACGGGTCGATTTTACTTTAGAGTTAGGCACATGTAGTTGCGCGCGCGCGCGTGTGTGTCTTGATTAGATGAGTGCGAGTAGTATGAGCTAGAGGTACGCTGGGATCAGTAAGAATATCAGCTGCTCATTTCAGCTGACTCCATTGGTAATATTTGCCGCCTCGGTGGCCTAGTTAATAGCGTACTGGGCTTTCACCCCGAGGACCCGGGTTCGATTCCCGGCCAGGGTTTGGCGTTTTCATACGCTATAAATCCCATCGTCTGCATTACCCCAAGCGTGCACAATAGTCGGACTTTAAACACAAAAAAAAAAATCCATTGGTAATAAGCTACATTTTGTTTGATTACTCCGAAAAGATTTTTTGAGCAAATTTTATCAAAAACAATTGATGAAATTATATTAAAATTTTTAAAAAAGTTTTTAAATACATATCCTGAATATCGGTAAACAATATGTTAAACATTTTTCAAATTCGGTCTATTATTTTAAATCAGTGAACCCGACCCTTATATTATCCAACATAATGTCAAAAAAAGATTCATTTCATTATAGTTAAACTTTATACATTCTTTGTAATCTATAGCCTATATATATATATATATATATATATATCGTATAAAAGGCAATGTCCTGACTGACTGACTGATCAACGTACAGCACAAACTTGAAATTTTGAGGATACCTTCGTTTTAATTTCTTCATTTAATTTCTTCGTTTTAATTTTGAGGAACCTTCTTTTTTGCGTACTAAGAAAGGATTTTGCAAAAAATTGATTTTAACCCCATTAAACTACTTACCCAGTCCAAATTTAATAATCAACGTACAGCCAATACTATTATAGCTAGAGACTTGAAATTTTCAGTGTACCTTCTTACAACAATGTCGAGATGCACTGAAAAAGGGGTGCACTGAAAAACGATTTTCCAGTATGCAACCCCTAAAGAGGTAAACATGAAGTACAACAATTTTTATTGAAAAAAATATGTTTTTCATCTGACCTTCTTAAAACGTAACATAGTCACTCTTAAGTATAAGTAATGAAATATATTTTTCACCTTTTCCCCGAAACGCATCCCCTAAAGAGATTGAAAGAAGGTATAAAATATAAAAAAGGGGTACAATTTTTTATTAAAAAAATATTTTTTTATCTTATATTCTAGAAATATGCTATGAAACACATATTTCAACATTTTTCTGAATTCATCCCCTAAAAGAATAAAAATGAAAAAAGAGTTATCATGGGAGAAAAAAGTGTTTGCATTGGAGAAAAATATTTTTTAATAAATTTTCTTAAAAGTAAAAAAATATTTTAAAACTTAAATTATGATACACGCAGTTCAGTATTTTGCCCCGAATTCATCCCCTAAAAGGACAAAAAAATAGAATAGGTATTGTCCTATTCTAGAATAGGATAGGTATGTTTGTATTGGATAGAAATATTCTTGATAAGATTTTCTTAAATTCGAATGGAACACGTTTGAATACAATAAAACAACATATTCAGGTTATAATATTTTTTCATATTCACTGTAAAATAATCACGAGTTTAGATGATCACGCTTTTATTCATATATTTTTTTATGTTACTAAATTATTACATTACTGAAACAGTTTAAGTTTCGTGGGCGAAGCTGCGACGGGTAATGCTAATGAGAAATAAATATTGAATAATCAATTATTATTGAAGAAATATAGTGACCGTATTATCAGATAAGTTTGCACAAGAATATGTTGTGCATTTTTCAACCGCATACAGTTTTCAATAAATTAGTAAAGTATAATTCATTATATTTGTGTGTGTGTGTGTGTGTGTGTGTGTGTGTGTGTGTGTGTGTGTGTGTGTGTGTGTGTGTGTTTAACGTCTGACTATTGTGCACACTTGGGCTAATGCAGACGATGGGATGATTTATAGCGTATGAAAATGCCAAGCCCTGACCGGGAATCGAACCCGGGTCCTCGGGGTGAAAGCCCAGTACGCTATCCACTAGGCCACCGAGGCGGCCTTAATAATTCATTATAATTCGCTGAACATGCAAGTCCGCAATTCATTTTTGGGCAACGCTAAACGAAACATGTTTATTTAATATCGTTTACTACTCACATGGTTTCATGTTATTCAGCATGTTATTGACCTTTTTTTAAAAATTTTTTTCTAGAAAACAACGTAATTATGTTCGATTAAATTAACAATAAAATATGCTTACCCACGGGAACTGTAATCGGTGGATTGTACAGTCTTGACGGTTTAATCTGTGCACTCAACAATGTGTCACTGTATTACCCGTCGTGCCGTGCGCCGGACTTCGAGTGTCACTCCATCTTGTTGGGTTTTACAAAACATCTTGACTTTTAGACAGATGCAATTGAGCTCAAGTGTTTATCGCTATCTGTACGTAGCCTATGTGTATTTAGATCTAGTTAAGTAGCTTACTTAGTTTTTAAGTGTTTACCGAAATTACATAACATGTGTGGTCAGTACGTCTGCAGTGACACGTTTTGTAGTGTCATATTGAATAGATTTTAAAGATGGGCGTTTCTGCTATTTTTACAAAACGTCAACAAACTGTTTGTTGAGGATAAAAAGCTGCTTTTTAAAACAGTTGGAAAAAACAGGTTTAGAAAACTGAAACTCAAAGTCGTATTAGCAGCTAAAACATAAAACACGTACGTTCAGTTTTCTAAGACTACTTTTTCATTCCCACTGCCACCGTGTCCTTAACTTGTTTTTGGGTATAAAGCATTTAGAAAGGATAAAAATAATCCTTACAAGTGTAGTAATAATTAAATTACATTCTCAAAACGTAATAATTATGTAAGCCATTTTATGTACAAAATGCAATGATTTCCTAATAGAAGCATTCTTTTTTTACTTAAAAAATAAATAGCCCTTTGCGTATTTACAAAAAAGCAAACGATTTAGAATATTTTTAGTTGATTAAAAAATATTGATGATTGATAATAAATGAAAAAATATGTTTAAAATTGGGCTCTGTATCTACAAAATGTGAGAGGTTGTTACTACAACTCGCAACAAAATAGAGATAAACGTTGACACTGACCAAACAGTTCTTACTTCACTACAAGCAACAAGCTACTTCGAAATAAAGGGAAAAGCATAAAACAGGTAGAAGAAAAGCAGTTAGCAGGAAAACAGTTTTAGCGCTTACGACAACGTTCGAATAGAACAGTCCGTTCCTTGTTTAACAAATCATAAACGAGTCCAAATCCAACTACTTGTTTCCGTTTGAAAAAGAAGTTTTTCGTTTATAGGAAAGCAGTTTTTTTTAACAGTTTGGTTTTTCTGCCCCACCACTAATACGTTGTTGCAACCATACGTGGCACTGTGGTGTGAAGGTGCGCATGAACAGGATAGGTATGTATCATGGTGAAACCGTGCAGGTTGTGCAGGAAAGAGGAGGAGACTGCAGGACACATAATCTTTGATTGTGAAACACTTGCTGGTAGGAGGCTAGAGGTTTTCGGTTTCCTGGACCCTAGGGATCTTTAGCAGAATGAGCAAGTCAGTGGATTGTTGGAACTTGCTAAGAGCATCAATCTGCTCAAGAGGTTTACTTGCACAGTGTCTGTTGATCGCAGGGTTGTATTATCCCTTCCTCTAGTTTGAATCTAATCTAACCATACATGAAGCAACTACGTCTGGCCAAGCCAAGACACTGGAACGCGTGTCCAGTGAATGTCATTATTTATAAATTTATTTTCCGTTTTTGAAAAAGTGTGTAATGCAAAATTTGTAATTTAAAAAAATGTGATTGTCTTTACATTATGTATTAATAGTTTTTTTGAGCCGCCTCGGTGGCCTAGTTGATAGTGTACTGGGCTTTCACCCCGAGGACCCGGGTTCGATTCCCGGCCAGGGCTTGGCATTTTCATACGCTATAAATCATCCCATCGTCTGCATTAGCCCAAGTGTGCTCAATAGTCGGACGTTAAAAAAAAAAAAAAAAGTTTTCTAAGTACAGGAAAAAAATTTTTTCTTTTAAGCTTGAAAGCCGCCACGGTGGCCTAGTTGATAGCGTACTGGGCTTTCACCTCGAGGACCCGGGTTCGATTCCCGGCCAGGGCTTGGCATTTTCATACGCTATAAATCATCCCATCGTCTGCATTAGCCCAAGTGTGCGCAATAGTCGGACGTTAAACACACAAAAAAAAAGTTTTTTCGGAAGAATATGTTGCTAATGTCCTTTTACGTTAGCTCCTAAACGATAAGTCGGAAATTTATTAAACTCGACATTAGCTAAGAGACTGATCCCAAGATATATTAATCCCAAATATATCCCAAGTCTTTTAAAAAATAAGTTAGAACTTAACGATAATTTATCGACTAGTAAGGACGAGGAATCGATATTAACGGAAACGGTAATTATAGCAGTAACTTCAGTCTCGAACCCACGTTTTTTATATGCCGATCCATCGTCTTTACTAGCCTAACCGACATAAAGTATCGTTATTGAGCAAGAAATTAATCTCCTCCGGAAAGAAAATGGCGGCCGTTTCGACACCTCTGATAACAAGTAAACAATTAAACATGATTAGACGTAATTTCAAGTTTAAAAAAATCAAATTTCATTTAGTTCGAAGGAATTATTTGAACTTAAGTTACCTAAAGTTACTTAAGAAGGGTTCGAAATAAATTTCCCCAAAGTATACCGCGTTAAGTATCAGATTAAAGGGAGTAAATCGATAATTAATTTCGCTACGATTTTGCAATTAACAATCAATATGGCGGAAACAAACCTCGATTAAACGTCTCATCGAAAACGGTTATACAAATCGTACAAGTCTTTTAAGTTAAATGTATATTATCTTATTAATTATAGTCGTTACGTAATCGAAACAAAAGTAGAACATTGTTATCTCCCTAAAATTTATCGGATACTGGGAACTGTGTAGTGTTAGAACTGTACCCTAAGTATCGACTCTTAAGCACATATCGATACGTTGAATGTTACTCCATACTTCCATCAGGAGAAAGTAAAAATTAAATTGCACGTAATAACAGCCAAACTTATTTCGACTTCATCTCCAACTTCCTGTTATTAATCACTCAATAAACACCTCTCTGACGTCATAAAGAGATTTTAAAGCGGGATAAAGGAGTTAATTTTATTGCTTTGGGAAAATTGTTTTAACACTACCGTTACTTAAATTTGAATGCATCACAATATCAAAACGCTCGAAGGTATTAATATGCAAAAAGTAGTTCCTGGTGGGAAAAAGAGGTGCGCTAATTTATCGGGCCAATTAGGTTAAAGTGTTTAACAGACCTCGTTCAGGAAGTCACTATCGTTTCCTGCCTAATCTTGTTATGAACAATGTACGCCATATTGAAACGTTCCCACGATAATGTGTGCTAATGTTTGGGAGTAGCTGACAGAATTACGTTTTAACAATGCGCAATTTCCACGATTATTGTTGAACGCGAGGAGAGATTAGCATCTTTGTGGCGAAGGGCGAAGTATTTCGCGAATATTATCAAGATTTGGGGGATTTCAATTCTTATTTATGAGTGAGTACGTATTATATACACCACGGACTAGAATGTTTGTTGAAAGAACTGTAGAACATCGACGTTTTGTAAAATACTAGCATTACCCGTCGCGGCTTCGCCCACGAAACTTAAACTGTTTCAGTAATGTAATAATTTAGAAACATAAAAAAATTATAATAACAAAAGCGTGATTATCTAAACTGGTGATTATTTTACAGTGAATATGAAAAAATATTATAACCTGAACATGTTGTTTTATTGTCTTCAAACCTGTTCCATTCGAATTTAAGAAAATCTGATAAAAAACATTTTTCTCCAATACAAACATTTATACCTCTTTTATAATTTGCCCTTTTAGGGGATGAATTCGGTGGGGAGGATGCTGAATTATTTGTATTGTAATTTGTGTTTTAGAATATTTTGTTTACTTTTAAGAAAAGCCGATAACAAATATTTTTCTCCAACTATACCTCTTTTTTACATTTTTATTCTTTTAGGGGATGAATTCGGAAAAATGTTGAAATATGTGTTTCATTATTTGTGTTTCATAGCGTATTTCTAGAATATACGATCCAAAACAAATATTTTTTCAATGCAAAATTGTATACCCCTTTCTACATTTTCTACCATTTTTCAATCTCTTTACGGGATGAATTTTGGGAAATGGTGAAAAATATATTTCATTACTTATATTTAAGTGTGACTACGTTACGTTTTAAGAAGGTCAGACGAAAAACACATTTTTCCAATAAAAATTGTTGTACGTCATTTTTATCTCTTTAGGGGGTGAATACTGAAAAATCGTTTTTCAGTGCACCGCTACATGTGGTGGTAACCCTAAAAATTTCAAATATTTAGCTATTATAGTCTCGGCTATACTTTGATTATTAAAGTTGGACTGGGTAAGCAGTTTAATGGCGTCAAAATCAAATTTTTGCAATATCCTTCCTTAAATGCACCTTGACATTGTTGTAAGAAGTTACCTAGAAAATTTCAAGTCTCTAGCTATAAGTTGGGCTGTAAGTTGTTTATTAAATTTGAAATAGGTAAGCAGTTTAATGGCGTCAAAATCAAATTTTTGCAAAATCCTTCCTTAATACACCTTGACATTGTTGTAAGAAGATACTGTGAAAATTTCAAGTCTCTAGCTATAATAGTATTGGATGTACGTTGTTTATTAAATTTGAAATAGGTAAATAGTTTAATGGCGTCAGAATCAATTTTTTTCAAAATCCTTCCTTAATGCACCTTGATATTGTTGTAAGAAAATACCTTGAAAATTTCAAGTCTCTAGCTATTGGCTGTACGTTGTTTATTAAATTTGTATTGGGTAAGTAGTTTAATGACGTCAAAATCAATATTTTGCCAAATCCTTTCTTAGTACGGATATTAAAACGAAGGTATCCTCAAAATTTCAAGTCTCTAGGTTTTATAGTTGGGCTGTAAAATCAGTCAGTCAGTCAGGACATTGCCTTTTATATATATATATATATAGATTCTGACTAAACCTTACAGATTACAAATTTATCGGACTACGAAAACATAGTCTTCAGACCACAAAAGTGAATAATTGACTGTTTATGTACCCTGTATCTTTAAAGTTTTTGTACAAAAATGTCTTAACACGTTTAACTTTAATTATAAATTTCAGGGGAATATCACACAGTAAAGGTACACAAATGTGTTCACATTTAAGTAAAAAAAATGCAATTCATAAACTATTAGACACAGCAATTTTAACAGTTGGGGAAAATATTTTAGAAGTCACAGAGAAATTACAGAATGCCACCAACGCAGTAAGTCAATGGACAAAAAAATGGAGAGTAAAGCTTAATGAAGCAAAAACTGTACACATTAATTTTACGAATAGAAAATATGAACCATTACCAATAATATTAAACGAAAGGAGTATAATATATGCAAACAGTGCTAAATATCTAGGAATGACACTCGATGCAAAGCTCCGATGGAAGGTGCATGTAAAAAAGAAAAAAGAGGAGCTATAGCTCAAATTCAATAAAATGTTTTGGCTTATTGGAAGAACTTTCGATAGACAACAAGATACTGCTATACAAGCAAGTTCTAATACCAATATGGACCTATGGTGCACCACTCTGGGGATGTACAAGAAAAAGCAATAGTAAAATTATTGAAGTTTTTCAAAATAAAGTATTGAGAACGATTGTCAACGCCCCTTGGTATGTGAGAAATGAAAACATACATAATGACCTAGGTGTTGAATCTGTTCAGGAAGTCATTAAAAAGCTCTCGGTTAAGCATTATTGCAGGTTAGAACAGCATAATAATACAGAGATTGTCCAACTACTATGCCGCAGTGACATCACAAGAAGGCTGAAGAGGACCAAGCCAATTGACCTCTCCAGGCCGTAAACACATTGGGACCAGCCGTCGGACTGCACCCCAGCACACAGTGAACACAATGATAAAGAAAAATTACTAGATGGGGCACGCCTCAGTTGTAATTAATACAAAAAAAAAAAAAAACTATTGATAAAAAAATCAGGACCCGTATTATTTTATCGAAATCTTTGAAATAATAGAACACTACTGTTCTGGAGTAAACCTAACAAAAAAAAAAAAAAACAAAGCAAATCGGTTGGCGCATTCACTGAAGTAACGACAATTTATATCACCAAATTTAGGCCGACTTTTGTTTCTTGTTTTTGTCGTTAATTCCCTAAAGAATTTTTCATGAGGACGTAGCGACATATCCACTTTAAAAGGGTAATTTAAGACTACATTTAAGCATTTAATGTAGTCTGCAACCCCCTGCTCTGGTTCACTTCAAATCGTATAAAACACAATTTAATTTGTTAAATAAACTGATATAGAAAATAAAAAACATCTAATTTTAACGAAAATAATTAAAATTGTAACTCACTGCAAAACGTTTCGGTACAGTTACACATTCTATACGTCTGTTTCAGAGTGACCGCTCTACCATACAGGCAAGCAAAAGATCAGATTTTTGTAAATTTCCAAGTTTATTTTAAGGCGAAAAGCACATTAAGGCTATTATCGCCTTCCTAAATGTAAGTATGAGTGTAAAGTGTTAAAATCGTAAGTGTAAGTGTGTTAGACTCGGGTACCGCGAGGGACGTCTAAATCCTCTCAATAGGTGCAGCTAGTCTGCACCGCCCTGCTCTGGTTTCACTTCAAATCGTATAAAACACAATTTAATTTGTTAAATAAACTGATATAGAAAATAAAAAACATCTACTTTCAACGAAAATAATTAAAATTATAACTGACTGCAAAACGTTTCGGTACAGTTACATATTCTATACGTCTGTTTCAGAGTGACCGCTCTACCCATACAGGCAAGCAAAAGATCAGATTTTTGTTAATTTTCAAGTTTATTTTAAGGCGAAAAGCACATTAAGGCTATTATCGCCTTCCTAAATGTAAGTATGAGTGTAAAGTGTTAAAATCGTAAGTGTAAGTGTGTTAGACTCGGGTACCGCGAGGGACGTCTAAATCCTCTCAATAGGTGCAGCTAGTCTGCACCGCCCTGCTCTGGTTTCACTTCAAATCGTATAAAACACAATTTAATTTGTTAAATAAACTGATATAGAAAATAAAAAACATCTACTTTCAACGAAAATAATTAAAATTATAACTGACTGCAAAACGTTTCGGTACAGTTACATATTCTATACGTCTGTTTCAGAGTGACCGCTCTACCCATACAGGCAAGCAAAAGATCAGATTTTTGTTAATTTTCAAGTTTATTTTAAGGCGAAAAGCACATTAAGGCTATTATCGCCTTCCTAAAGTATGAGTGTAAAGTGTTAAAATCGTAAGTGTAAGTGTGTTAGACTCGGGTACCTCGAGGGACGTCTAAATCCTCTCAATAGGTGCAGTTAGTCTGCACCGCCCTGCTCTGGTTTCACTTCAAATCGTATAAAACACAATTTAATTTGTTAAATAAACTGATATAGAAAATAAAAAACATCTACTTTCAACGAAAATAATTAAAATTGTAACTGACTGCAAAACGTTTCGGTACAGTTACACATTCTAAGCGTCTGTTTCAGAGTGACCGCTCTACCATACAGGCAAGCAAAAGATCAGATTTTTGTAAATTTTCAAGTTTATTTTAAGGCGAAAAGCACATTAAGGCTATTATCGCCTCCCTAAATGTAAGTGTGAGTGTAAAGTGTTAAAATCGTAAGTGTAAGTGTGTTAGACTCGGGTACCGCGAGGGACGTCTAAATCCTCTCAATAGGTGCAGTTAGTCTGCACCGCCCTGCTCTGGTTTCACTTCAAATCGTATAAAACACAATTTAATTTGTTAAATAAACTGACATAGAAAATAAAAAACATCTACTTTCAACGGAAATAATTAAAATTATAACTGACTGCAAAACGTTTCGTTACAGTTACATATTCTATACGTCTGTTTCAGAGTGACCGCTCTACCATACAGGCAAGCAAAGCGACTGCCTAGGACACCGCATGGGGCACCGGGAAGTCAAGGAGCGCCAAAATTCGAGTAAGAACAAAATTGTATTGTATTTCTTATTAAAAATAATTATAAATGTGATTGAACATGTGTTTTTATAATACTGTGGTAAAATTACAGAAAAAGTTAATTTTTGTAGTTAATTTATGCAGATTTTAGTGTTTCTTATAAACGTGAAAATAGATGTTCTAGTAATTGTAAAGTTAAAAAATAATACCTTTTTTTACCGCCTTTGACCGCTTTTGACCTCGTGGTTAGAGTCATCAGTCTATGGTTTAAGTAGGCCACAACTATAACTCTTATTTTAATTGGTTTTTTTGGGGAGGGTGTTAGCATTACCTGTCTGCAGTTTATAATTTGTCACCTTCGTTTTTAATCGATCTTGTATGTTTTTGGTTGTCTAATGTTTAAGAATAAGGAGGCTTGATACGAAGGAAAAATACTTTTTCGCACCAAAGGCGTCTTCCGCCGAAAAATCTTTGGGGCGTATTTTTTTGATTTTGTCTAAAGCTTCGTCCACACCGGGCGAACAGTGTATGTCAAACAAGTTTTACAAACAATATGTTTGAATACAAACATTTGATGTTCGTTTGGTGTGGACGCGTCTCCGAACAAAACAATATGATTCGGTTTCGATTGGGGAGGGGGAAGCTCCGCCATGTTTGTTCGAGGGATCTGTTCGCTCTGACAGCGAACAAAGCACAAACAATGCAGCAGTTTTGAGGAATCTGTCGACGAGAGAAGTCCGTATTGCCAGTTATTTTTACGTGCTGTATGTTTAGGCTATAGACTGTATTGTGAGATTATTTTAAGTGACAGTTGTGTTTTTGATGTACAGTAAAGGGCAAAAAATGTTGGACCCAAGAACGACTTGTGCGGTTGACTCAGGCATACGAACTACGTCCGTTACTATGGAATACAAGTGACACACTTCATAAAGACAAATATAAACGAAGAGATGCGTATTCAGAAATGTCTAGAGTTAGACATTAATAATGTTGAAGAAGTGAAAAAAATTGAATCTACTTTCCCAATACCACAGAGAAAAATATTATTATAACAGAATCAGCAATGGGTACTAGTGAAGTGAAAAAACCTTGGTGGGGTTTGAAATATTTAGGTTTTTTGGCTGAGAGAAATACACCCAGGGAAATACTAAGGTAATTTCCTAACCTAACCTGAGGTAAAACTAGGGTAATTGGCAGCCGATCGCTCACACTAATTGCTCCACGATAGTTACTTTTTCCGAGCTATGCTCGATCCTATTTTATTAACTAAAAACTCAAAATCTGCTTTGGAAATTCGAGAAAAATTTGAGAAAATCATAGTCGTCAAGTCACCGCGCAAATCTTCACCACTATATGAAAACCACCGTTGAAATAACTGTCTTTGCCACCACCTACGTCGACGTGTTTTTGGTTCACAACGAAAGCAGCTGCAATACACGTAGTCGTAACCACACTTATCTATCCATTACTTAATAATACACTTAAACTTCCATAACAATATATCTCACGTGGAAGTGCTGAAGGAGACTGTTCAAATGCCGAACAAAACGTTTGTCCAGTTATGTTTGCCCCAACATTTTTTTGGGGGACAAACTGGAAATGTTCGGAGTTATTTATCTGCGCGAACATGTTTGGCCAAATGTTTGCTTGATGTGGACGCAGCTTAAGGCTTTAATTTCACTAAAGCTATCCCTTCTGTTTGAAGATATTATTAACATCTCAAGTTACAATTTATCTGACCGTAAGATTACACATTACACATTACAAATTGTTTGTTTTCAACCACATCTGTCTGTTTTCAAAGACAATAAAAGTGAAATTATGTTTTGAAACAAAAATTTATTTACACTCATCAAGTTGTACGAAACACAAAACACGAGACGCTACATAAACATTTGAGAGATGTCAATGCCAATGAACGAAGCTTTTCCACTCGCCTACTTTAAACATATTTATAAACAGAAGATGCACTTAATGTCGATGTGAAACGCATAAAACATATTCTCTCGTCGCCTCAAGCCTTGAAGTAAACCAAAGTGTGCTATAAATACCCCGCACAACACCTGACGTATCCGTTCGTTCAACTCTCCTGTTTGTCAAGTCACTACTTTGTTTAGGTCCGAGTCACCGCGCGAAACTTATTTGTTTATTTTCCACGCGCGAAAGTTTCGTCTGCTACGAGTTGTTCGTTTAGCGAAGATGGTGTGCGCTGTTCTAAAATAATAAACGAGAAATTACTCGAAGTTTTCACTTCTGTCGGGTGTTCTCGCGACTGTCACACTTTTAATTTTTTTGCAAATTTTCAGATTTATGAACAAATCACGTTTTCCTTTAAAGCTGTTTTTTTTTAATTTTTTGACCACTTTAGTCCAAATTTCAGTTCTTCCTAACATTGGGCTGTAATTTTTTTCCCTCATTCGATCAGATCGTTGCTTCCTGACGGCATCTGTGATCACTGCCTTCTTGTGTCTCTTCGGTTTATCCACTTTAAATTTATCAGTCTTAAGAACGCGTGTTATTTTACATTTGTCTGTTGCATCATCCTATTTCACTGAGGTCTCTGAGGACTTGTGTGATCTATATTCCCTGTGTTTTCCTGTTGATGCTTCTCTTTACCAGTTGTCTCAGGATTCTGTCCTCCGGCATTCTTAATATGTGAAAGAAGTGGGAAATTCTTCGTTTTTTCATTACACTGAGAACTGGGTCGATATATTTGTATACTGTTTCTTTGGTGGCTATTCTCCAGGTCCAGGTTATTATAAAGCTGTTTTATTATAGAAAACCAAACATTCCATTCAAACATGTAGTGAACTATGGCAGAATGGGATAATTTATATCTCTTTAATAATAGAATTTTTCTAATATATTACCAAACAAGCTTTTATGACATATTAGTTACGTACTTAAAATTCGTTACGGTATTTTTCAGAGAATAAAAAAAAATAGAGTTAAATTTAAAAGTTGAAATACAAATTTTGTTTCGACGTTAACTATAATACGTTTGTGTTTGTTTGGGAGAAAATCTTTTGTTTTTAAAAGCAAAGTATTTTTATTGGTCGAATATAGTCTTCCGACAAAGTAAGTCAGATTGTTGGGGAAAACATAAATACCCACCATCACAGTTGGCAGTAAGATATTGTGAGAAATCATACAGTAACTTTGTGGGTTGGTCAACCTGTTTGGCTGCTAGAAATTTTGAACATCCTTTTTTAAAAAATAAATCTGTAATTTTTTAGTGCCCGCCATTTTGTCCCAAACAGGTGAAAGACAGTTTAAGGTAGCCATTTCATTTGACAGATCTAAACGTTGTATTTAACAGATCTAAACGTTCTATTTAACAGATCTAAACGGTCTATTTAACAGATCTAAACGTTATATGTAACAGATCTAATCGTTCTATTTAACAGATCTAAACGGTCTATTTAACAGATCTAAACGTTCTATTTAACAGACCTAAACATTCTATTTAACAGATCTAAACGATCTATTTAACAGATCTAAACGTTCTATTTAACAGACCTAAACGATCTATTTAACAGATCTAAACGTTCTATTTAACAGATCTAAACGTTCTATTTAACAGATCTAAACGTTCTATTTAACAGATCTAAACGTTCTATTTAACACATCTAAACGTTCTATTTAACAGACCTAAACGTTCTATTTAACAGATCTAAACGTTGTATTTAACAAATCTAAACGATCTATTTAACAGATCTAAACGTTCTATTTAACAGATCTAAACGTTCTATTTAACAGATCTAAACGTTCTATTTAACAGATCTAAACGTTCTATTTAACAGATTTAAACGTTATATTTAACAGATCTAAACGTTCTATTTAACAGATCTAAACGTTCTATTTAACAGATCTAAACGTTCTATTTAACAGATCTAAACGTTCTATTTAACAGATCTAAACGTTCTATTTAACAGATCTAAAAGTTCTATTTAACAGATCTAAACGTTCTATTTAACAGATCTAAACGTTCTATTTAACAGATCTAAACGTTCTATTTAACAGATCTAAAAGTTCTATTTAACAGATCTAAACGTTCTATTTAAAAGATCTAAACGTTCTATTTAACAGATATAAACGTTCTATTTAACAGATCTAAACGTTCTATTTAACAGATATAAACGTTCTATTTAACAGATCTAAATGTTCTATTTAACAGATCTAAACGTTCTATTTAACACATCTAAACGTTCTATTTAACAGATCTAAACGTTCTATTTAACAGATCTAAATGTTCTATTTAACAGATCTAAACGTTCTATTTAACAGATATAAACGTTCTATTTAACAGATCTAAACGTTCTATTTAACAGATCTAAATGTTCTATTTAACAGATCTAAACGTTCTATTTAACAGATATAAAGTTCTATAAACGTTCTATTTAACAGATATAAACGTTCTATTTAACAGTTATAAACGTTCTATTTAACAGTTATAAACGTTCTATTTAACAGATCTAAACGTTCTATTTAACAGATCTAAACGTTGTATTTAACAGATCTAAACGTTCTATTTAACAGATCTAAATGTTCTATTTAACAGATCTAAACGTTCTATTTAACAGATATAAACGTTCTATTTAACAGATATAAACGTTCTATTTAACAGTTATAAACGTTCTATTTAACAGTTATAAACGTTCTATTTAACAGATCTAAACGTTCTATTTAACAGATCTAAATGTTCTATTTAACAGATCTAAACGTTCTATTTAACAGATCTAAACGTTACAATTGAAATGCGTCAAGTAGTTTCGAAGTGGACAGCTCCCAATCCTTAAAGTGAACAAAATATAAAGTAAACATATAACCCAAAACCTTGTCCCAGCTGCAAATAACAACGAAAAAAGTTTCATTAAAATTCGTTAAACCGTATTGCCGTGACGATCTGACATAGTGCGAAAAACAGAAAGTTTCGTGTTCTAGAAAGAAGCCATTTTGAACCACTGAATGAACACCTGCACCATGATGGGGAGCCACTATGCAAAATTTCATCTTCGTAAGCCTAGTCTTCAGAATGATAAATTCATCAAAATCCTATAATCGTTTTTGTCACAATTACACATTGCACTTCGTATCTCCAATACTTTGCGCATTGCATGAGACAGATTATACTGTAATTAGCATTCCTAGCAGGCATGCACAGATGTTTGCATACAGTCTAAATACACGGCGATCTGTTCGCGTCTCGTAAACGTGTGTCGAATCAGTTTCAACATGGCTGTTATACTGTCGCCTATTGTGTTATATTCAGTATAAATAAATATTTAGCCTGTTTCTGGTTAGGTACAGGGTGTATGGACTTTAACCAATTTGAATGTAAAAACGAAACTTGGAAAATGGGAACAAAAACAATTCTTTTCAGTACTTGTCCTCCCCACGCTGCTAGTGGGGCAGGTAGTGGAGGGGGCGTTTACATTAGAAAACTAAAATAGGGGTTTTATTTTATATATTGGTCACCGGCTTTTGTTATGTGTGTTCAAAGGACAGGTAAAATAAATTCAAATAAAAATTTCACAATTTTCATAGATATAAACAAAAGTTGGTAAAATATTTAAGTCACTCTATTATGAAAGCACAATAGCTCACACTTACTGAAATGGTTTCACATACATGTTTAACGAAGGCAGATGAAATAATACAGAAAGTAATTGTGTAGGCTATTGTACAGTTACATAGGCTGCATTTTTATTTCCTAAAATTCAGTTTACTTTTTGACTGTTCAAAGTTTACTATTTATTTTTTACTTTGATACTTAACGTCCAGATTTTACGTCAGTTAGACTAATAAGGACAAGAGATTGGCGTAAAAGGCAAAGACTTCAGCAGCCTCGTGCGCAAGTTCGGAGACTAAGCATCGGTGTTTAACCGCCTCGGACACGCCAAACCCTTACACTCTTCAAAGTACTGTATACGGAATACGTTCAGATTTCTTGTGCGCAAAAAGAGATTTTCATTTATATATTTATCTGTATATATATATATATATATGTGTGTGTGTGTGTGTGTGTGTGTGTGTGTGTGTGTGTGTGTGTGTGTGTGTGTGTGTGTGTGTGTGTGTGTGTGTGTGTGTGTGTGGTGTGTGTGTGTGTGTGTGTGTGTGTGTGTGTGTGTGTGTGTGTGTGTGTGTGTGTGTGTGTGTGTGTGTGTGTGTGTGTGTGTGTGTGTGTGTGTGTGTGTGTGTGTGTGTGTGTGTGTGTGTGTGTGTGTGTGTGTGTGTGTGTGTGTGTGTGTGTGTGTGTGTGTGTGTGTGTGTGTGTGTGTGTGTGTGTGTGTGTGTGTGTGTGTGTGTGTGTGTGTGTGTGTTAAATACAGATTTCAATTTAAATGTATCACGTAAATGTAATATCATCATATTTCGAGATCATGTGTTTTTAATTTTTCAAAAAAAAAGTATTTTCAGTATTTTTCGGTGGAAAACAAAAATCGGCTTTCACAATTTCGATCAAATTCTTTTTAAATGCTGTCCCTTAAGTACTGAAACAAAACGTTATAGATTGTCATCCCCACTAGAGATATCACAGAACTGCTACTTTTTCACAGTTAGTCTGTCACATATTTATGTAACAGTGAATGGCTGATTTTAACTGTTAACTGTGAAATGAAATCTCCGGAATCTGTTCCACCAATTCATGCCCATAGTTCCTTTCATTTCCGCTAGGAACGCGTCGCCTTGCTGCACAGTGGGTTCACAGTTTGGTTGGTACCTCCCAATATGACACCTTTACTAGGCTATTTCCCACTTATCGCATATAACACCAACATGAACTGTGAAATTTCCAGTTATTTCTCGCCAGATTTAGCTTGTTGTTGGTATTATTTATTTATTTAATATAGCGAAATTGTTTTGTTTTTTTTTGTTGTAAAAGTCGTTTTAGAATTGTCCAGGTAAGTAGGCACCATGAATCGATGGTTTTGTTTGTTTTTAGATTTATATTAGCGTATGAAGACGCCATAGCTACATAACAGCTAAGATCTTTATTTCACAGTTTTTTAACAGATTTTGAAAAGTAGCAGTATCTGTCAAAAGTTGTCTGTCAAAAGTCAGTTTTAACAGACAACAATATTCTACAGATATCTCTAATCACCGTACAAAACTGCCTGATTTCTCTAAATAGCTTAATTAGATTATACTGAAATTTTGGTAATACATGAAGATTTACAAGTCAAGGTATATTGCAGGCCTACCAAATATGTCGATGAAAAATTAACAGTGACCGCCAGTAGCTTAAAAACCATTTGTTTAGTAAATAACAATAGTGAGAAGTTCTTGAACTATTTATTTTTAATATTCAACAATTTAAAAGCTGTACTAGTTTCAATAAAAGAAAAAACAATCTTTGTTTAATCTTCTCGTATTTACTTCCCCATTTTGTAAATCAATATGACGTCACTTAAAGGTTTCTTAGAAAAATGCCTAGTTTTATTTTTTTTTTTACGTTTACTGTTTATACGCTAGAGCGATTTACCGACAGACAGATGCTAGAGCTAGAACACAAGAGACCTTAGTATATACTTTAAAAAACACACAAACTGTTTGACGAGAAACGAAGTATTTAAAAAAAATGCCGAATAAATTTCATATCATTAAATATTTTTATTATAATTTATGTCACTATAATGAATAAATTGAACACTTATGCCAAACATATTCTTATTATATATTTACGAATTTCATATGCTGCAAGAAAGTCTTATAAACAAACAATATCCATTCTATTCGTATACACAATCAGCTGATCAATTCAGACACTATTCGCATGTTAATGATTTTATCTTGGTGTTTAAAGTCTGGACAGTGGCGGCACCTAGCGGATGTCTGGGTAACTACTTTGCAGACTAATCTCAATGATTTGCTAAACACATACACTGAAGGGGCATCAATATTGACTGTTAGCTTAATTATGCACTGTGTAATAAAATGGTTTAATATTTTTTTTGATTGTTTTTTTAATGATATCGTTACGTTTTAGGAATTAATTTAAAATTATGTGTTGAAGTTTAAATTGTTTTTCGTTTCTTAAAGTGTGGATGAGTTGGTAACGTTAATTAGATTAGCTTTAATTCTCAGTTAACTGCATTTATAACTACTGTAAATTGTGTTCAGTTTTGTAGGGCTGTGGGTACCAAGGACAGGCCATTGTCTGTCTGTCCGTGTGTTAAACATTTAACATTGCTTAACGTTAAATGTTAAGTTGCCATTTTACGACGTTTACCTGATTTGTAAAGTTTCAAAAACAAAACGAAAAACAAAGCGGTCTCTAACACATTTTAATTTCAAAACTGAACACTGAACTTAAAGGATTTTGAAATAATCTTTTCCGAAATGTGTCGTGTTTCGTATTTTGCGAATACTTTGATAGTTGCGGTTTGAAATTAAAATACAAAAGTAGCAATATCGCCACAACAGATCGTGAGTAAAATGGCAGATTATAATTTTCATAACTATCACACTCATTGCATTGAATAAAAGTACTGTATTGAACGTGTAAAAAACCGATTTCGAGATTTCGATGAATCTATTCGTTTTCATTTTGCACGACACTAAACTGTTTGACCGATATTTATGAAATTTGCCTTGAAAGTTCGTTTTTTCCCTACATTTTAACACAATGTTTAGATTTTTCAGCCTCAAAGCTTTGCTTGGTTGAGAAAGTTTTTAAAATCGAATTTTCTCAGAACTGGCTGAAACGATTTTCAACAAACTTTGTTAAATGTAGTCCAAAAGTACCCAAATAAAAGTAATTGGGTAGCCCAGAAAAATCCGGTTCGGGTGTTATCGAAAAAAAACTGAAAAGTCTGGGTTATTTTTCAAAATCTGTTCAAAAGATTTCGCTAAAATATTGTTCATTAGGGAGCTCCATATACGAGGTGGGTTCAGAAAGTAACGAGAATTTTTTAATTTCGCGGGCTTGGAGAGTCCGATTGTCAAACATTTTTTTTTATTATGTCGGTATACATGCCCTTGAAGTATGATAAAACTTTCAACTGTTTTCATTGTTGACTTTGTCTGTGACAGCCACTAAGGTTAGACGTGTTTTTATGAGCTCGGCGATTTTCGTTTGTTAAAAGAAATGGATCAAAGAATTTGCATCAAATTTTGCGTAGAAAATGGAATAAAGTGTAACAAAGTGTGTGAAATATTAACAAAGGCCTATGGTGAGTCTGCTATGTGTAAAGCAAGAGTTTACGAGTGGTATAAGCGTTTCCAAGAAGGTCGTGAAGACGTTGAAGATGACGAACGCCCTGGACGCCCCAGCACATCAACAACCGATGAAAATGTGGAAAAAGTGAAAGAAATGGTTATGAACAATCGCCGAATCACAATTAGAGAGGTCGTTGATGATGTTGGTATATCGATTGGATCATGGCATGACATTGTTTCCAATGTTTTGTGTATGAAACGCGTGGCAGAAAAATTCTTTACAAAATTGTTGAATTTTGAACAAAAACAGCGGCGAATGGAAGTTGCTCAGGAGTCACTAAATGAAGTCAACGACGATGCAGAATTACTGAAACGTATTACAACAGATGACGAAACATGGGTTTACGCATATGACGTCGAAACTAAGGCTCAATCTTTCCAGTGGAGGCATTCTGGCTGGCCAAGATCGAAAAAGGCTCGACAAGAGCGGTCGAACGTGAAGGTTATGCTCACTGTGTTCTTCGAT
>CM040189.1:4104459-4114459 GCA_022606455.1 Callitettix versicolor | reverse complement strand
TTTCGGAGAACCTCCATCCTCAAAAACTATATCTATACTCTCTTTTCTGCTAGGATTATTATTACTATGTTCAGTATAATGATCTGCCTTCCCTAGCTTCGTCAATTCTACTTTCGTTGACATGTTTCGGAGAACCTCCATTTTCAAAAACTACATCTATACTCTCTTTTCTGCTAGGAATATTATCACTGTGTTCAGTATAATGATCTGCCTTCCCCGTCAATTCTACTTTCGTTGACGCGTTTCGGAGAACCTCCATCTTCAAAAACTATATCTATACTCTCTTGTTTGCTAGAATTATTATCACTATGTTCAGTATAATGATCTGCCTTCCCTAGCTTCGTCAATTCTACTTTCGTTGACACGTTTCGGAGAACCTCCATTTTCAAAAACTATATCTATACTCTCTTTTCTGCTAGGATTGTTATCACTGTGTTCAGTATAATGATCTGCCTTCCCCGTCAATTCTACTTTCGTTGACGCGTTTCGGAGAACCTCCATCTTCAAAAACTATATCTATACTCTCTTTTCTGCTAGGATTATTGACACTATGTTCAGTATAAAGATCTGCCTTCCCTAGCTTCGTCAATTCTACTTTCGTTGACGCGTTTCGGAGAACCTCCATCTTCAAAAATTTTATCTATACTCAATTGAGTATAGAGTATAGATATAGATATATATACTTGACACGCTGAGGTACCTAAAATTACACGCTTCTGTACACACCCTACCAATACATTCATTCATTCTTCGTTCTACTTCTTGGTGTTTCGTATATTCCTCAACCTTTTTTTTCTGACTTTTGTAAAAAATTAGTAGTAAGACAAAAGTAAGCATTACAAAATGTATCGTTTTAATTGCTTAAGAAATGGGTAAGTTATTTATTTACAAATGAGTCAAACATCTGGTAATATTTTTTTAGAAAATTATTGTCCTTTAATTTAAAAACGTTATCACTCTACGTCGTTATTTTTTTTAATGTGAACTTTCCATTTTTTTAAGCATTTTTCTAATATCTACTGTCGTATAGATTGAGGTAATCTTTCAATCTATTTGAAAATAACTTGTTTTTCTTCAAACTTCAGGCCCGTTATTTTTAAATATTTTCTTTGATACTGTAAAATTGTAATCGATTGAAATATGTTTTTTCTGAATTCCGGAAATATTAAAGATATCCTATTTAAACTTTGTTGTAAAAAGACCACAACATATGCTAAATCACCACTCTGGTAACATCACTAAAGAAAAAATATTAACTAAACGTAAACTGTAGGGCCCAATTGTTGACTATTACAGTCAACCATCAAGTGTTGAAGAACAGGTGATGTAGGCCTACTTAAGGATATCCTCCTGTTACTCTTCATTTGACTTTTAATTTTCTTAAAATCGTTGTAAAATAGCTACACTTCCTCAGTGAAACATTCCTAGAACAGGTGTTGCGGAGATTAGAAGGATGGGAGGCGCAGGATGCGTCACTGTTACGGTACATTAATGGCGGAAAGTCTTCTCTTCTCGTTAAGCCTTTGGTGACACAATTCACGCCGGAAGTGTAATGTACTGCTATAAAGGAAGTTTAACATTCCGTATTACGTTCTTGGACAGTGTCTCAACTGTTGTTGAATGAATCAATAAACAGAATTATTTGTTAAAGTTTAAGGACCATGCAATCGATGGCTACTCCGAGGACTAAATTTGAACAAAACCTGCCTTAGTTAAATACGTCCACAGTTCTTCTGTCAGCGGCATAAACGGAGTTAACTATTAACATGCCTTTAATTTTTTTGTACTTTATTTTTCTATTTCAGTTTTTACACAAACACTCGTAACTGACAACGCACAACGAAAAGGAGGTTTATAAATTATTAAGGTGGCACAACGAAAAGGAGGTTTATAAATTATTAAGGAGGCACAACGTAAAGGAGGTGTATAAATTATTAAGGAGGCACAACGAAAAGGAGGTTTATAAATTATTAAGGAGGCACAACGTAAAGGAGGTGTATAAATTATTAAGGTGGCACAACGAAAAGGAGGTTTATAAATTATTAAGGAGGCACAACGTAAAGGAGGTTTATAAATTATTAAGGAGGCACAACGAAAAAGAGGTTTATAAATTATTAAGGAGGCCCAACGAAAATGAGGTTTATAAATTATTAAGGAGGCACAACGAAAAGGAGGTTTATAAATTATTAAGGAGGCACAACGAAAAGGAGGTTTATAAATTATTAAGGAGGCACAACGAAAAGAAGGTTTATAAATTATTAAGGAGGCACAACGAAAAGGAGGTATATAAATTATTAAGGAGGCACAACGAAAAGGAGGTTTATAAATTATTAAAGGAAGCACAACGAAAAGAAAGGTTTATAAATTATTAAGGAGGCACAACGAAAAGGAGGTTTATAAATTATTAAGGAGGCACAACGAAAAGGAGGTTTATAAATTATTAAGGAGGCACAACGAAAAGGAGGTTTATAAATTATTAAGGAGGCACAACGAAAAGGAGGTTTATAAATTATTAAGGAGGCACAACGAAAAGGAGGTTTATAAATTATTAAGGAGGCACAACGAAAAGGAGGTTTATAAATTATTAAGGAGGCACAACGAAAAGGAGGTTTATAAATTATTAAGGAGGCACAACGAAAAGGAGGTTTATAAATTATTAAGGAGGCACAACGAAAAGGAGGTTTATAAATTATTAAGGAGGCACAACGAAAAGGAGGTTTATAAATTATTAAGGAGGCACAACGAAAAGGAGGTTTATAAATTATTAAGGAGGCACAACGAAAAGGAGGTTTATAAATTATTAAGGAGGCACAACGAAAAGGAGGTTTATAAATTATTAAGGAGGCACAACGAAAAGGAGGTTTATAAATTATTAAGGAGGCACAACGAAAAGGAGGTTTATAAATTATTAAGGAGGCACAACGAAAAGGAGGTTTATAAATTATTAAGGAGGCACAACGAAAAGGAGGTTTATAAATTATTAAGGAGGCACAACGAAAAGGAGGTTTATAAATTATTAAGGAGGCACAACGAAAAGGAGGTTTATAAATTATTAAGGAGGCACAACGAAAAGGAGGTTTATAAATTATTAAGGAGGCACAACGAAAAGGAGGTTTATAAATTATTAAGGAGGCACAACGAAAAGGAGGTTTATAAATTATTAAGGAGGCACAACGAAAAGGAGGTTTATAAATTATTAAGGAGGCACAACGAAAAGGAGGTTTATAAATTATTAAGGAGGCACAACGAAAAGGAGGTTTATAAATTATTAAGGAGGCACAACGAAAAGGAGGTTTATAAATTATTAAGGAGGCACAACGAAAAGGAGGTTTATAAATTATTAAGGAGGCACAACGAAAAGGAGGTTTATAAATTATTAAGGAGGCACAACGAAAAGGAGGTTTATAAATTATTAAGGAGGCACAACGAAAAGGAGGTTTATAAATTATTAAGGAGGCAGGTTTATAAACGAAAAGGAGGTTTATAAATTATTAAGGAGGCACAACGAAAAGGAGGTTTATAAATTAAGGAGGCACAACGAAAAGGAGGTTTATAAATTATTAAGGAGGCACAACGAAAAGGAGGTTTATAAATTATTAAGGAGGCACAACGAAAAGGAGGTTTATAAATTATTAAGGAGGCACAACGAAAAGGAGGTTTATAAATTATTAAGGAGGCACAACGAAAAGGAGGTTTATAAATTATTAAGGAGGCACAACGAAAAGGAGGTTTATAAATTATTAAGGAGGCACAACGAAAAGGAGGTTTATAAATTATTAAGGAGGCACAACGAAAAGGAGGTTTATAAATTATTAAGGAGGCACAACGAAAAGGAGGTTTATAAATTATTAAGGAGGCACAACGAAAAGGAGGTTTATAAATTATTAAGGAGGCACAACGAAAAGGAGGTTTATAAATTATTAAGGAGGCACAACGAAAAGGAGGTTTATAAATTATTAAGGAGGCACAACGAAAAGGAGGTTTATAAATTATTAAGGAGGCACAACGAAAAGGAGGTTTATAAATTAAGGAGGCACAACGAAAAGGAGGTTTATAAATTATTAAGGAGGCACAACGAAAAGGAGGTTTATAAATTATTAAGGAGGCACAACGAAAAGGAGGTTTATAAATTATTAAGGAGGCACAACGAAAAGGAGGTTTATAAATTATTAAGGAGGCACAACGAAAAGGAGGTTTATAAAAATTAAGGAGGCACAACGAAAAGGAGGTTTATAAATTATTAAGGAGGCACAACGAAAAGGAGGTTTATAAATTATTAAGGGCACAACGAAAAGGAGGTTTATAAATTATTAAGGAGGCACAACGAAAAGGAGGTTTATAAAATAAGGAGGCACAAGGAGGTTTATAACGAAAAGGAGGTTTATAAATTAAGGAGGCACAACGAAAAGGAGGTTTATAAATTATTAAGGAGGCACAACGAAAAGGAGGTTTATAAATTAAGGAGGCACAACGAAAAGGAGGTTTATAAATTAAGGAGGCACAACGAAAAGGAGGTTTATAAATTATTAAGGAGGCACAACGAAAAGGAGGTTTATAAATTATTAAGGAAGCACAACGAAATGGAGGTGTATAAATTATTAAGGAGGTTTATAAATTATTAAGGAGGCACAACGAAAAGGAGGTTTATAAATTATTAAGGAGGCACAACGAAAAGGAGGTTTATAAATTATTAAGGAGGCACAACGAAAAGGAGGTTTATAAATTATTAAGGAGGCACAACGAAAAGGAGGTCTTATAAATTATTATAAAACATTTCTAAAATTTGAAAGCGTTCTTAGTTGTCATATTTATAAATATTTCCTGTGAAATCGTTCTTGAAAAAACATCTCTGTAATTACCAAATCACTCGCTTATTTAAAGGACATAATTAGGATTACGACCTATTTTCCCGTCTAGTAGTCAATTTACTTACCTAGTAAAGGCTACCGCAGTTTCGAAACTTTACGGTTTCATCTTCAGGCCGTAATACAAAATGTCAAATCCCTCTGTCGAGATAGTCACAAAGTTAAACAAAACATCGAAAACACACGTCACAAACACTAAACACAATTACACGATTAAAATACACACGATAGATTTTGGTCTGACAAACGATACGTGCAACTCGTATGTCGTTACATTCCGGACTTTGTGACGACTTCGACAGAGGGATTTGACATTTTGTATTATGGCCTGAAGATCAAATAGTGAGGCCTTTACGATGTGAATAAACAGACCACTAGACGGGAAAATAGGTCATAATCCTAATTATGTAAATATGTGGTCCGGTGGCTATGTTGCAGTAATGAAATTAAAGGACGTAATTTAAAAGTTATAGGAGCACTTGCCGAAAATTGAATTTTAAAAATTGTAAATTTCCTGCAAAATTTACGGGTTTCCCTTCTTTTTGTAAATCTTTACTGCGAACACATGTTGCGCAGCGTGCCAGCTCGACACGTCAAGGTGGTACAATAAATTAACCCGTAACGATCTACATGTTCCGATCTATATGGCACAACACAAAATTTCCCTCACAATGCAACGCAACTCAACTTTTAAAGAACCATCGGTAAACATCAAAATCTTCATGTTTATGCGCGCGTCTGTTGGTGATATATCTCTAACGTCTAAACGGTAAGTCAAATATTATTGAACACCAGAACCCAAGCGTACATGAAAATATCACTTTCAATCAGCTTCTACGAGGTGTGCTCAGAAAGTAACAAAAATTTTTAAATTTGGCGGGCTTGGAGAGTCCGATTGTCAAAATTTTTTTTTATTATATTGATATACATGCCCTTGAAGTATGATAAAACATTCAGCTGTTTTCATTGTTGACTTTGTCTGTGACAGCCACTAAGGTTAGGCGTGTTTTTATGAGCTCGGCGATTTTCGTTTGTTAAAAGAAATGGATCAAAGAATTTGTATCAAATTTTGTGTAACAAAGTGTGTGAAATGTTAACAAAGGCCTATGGTGAGTCTGCTATGAGTAAAGCAAGAGTTTACGAGTGGTATAAGCGTTTCCACGTGAAGACGTTGAAGATGACGAACGCCCTGGACGCCCCAGCACATCAACAACCGATGAAAACGTGGAAAAAGTGAAAGAAATGGTTATGAACAATGGCCGAATCACAATTAGAGAGGTCGCTGATGATGTTGGCATATCGATTGGATCATGTCATGGACATTGTTTCCAATGTTTTTGTGTATGAAACGCGTGGCAGCAAAATTCGTTCTAAAATTGTTGAATTTTGAACAAAAACAGCGGCGAATGGAAGTTGCTCAGGAGTCACTAAATGAAGTCAACGACGATGCAGAAATTACTGAAACGTATTATAACAGGTGACGAAACATGGGTTTATGGATATGACGTCGAAACTAAGGCTCAATCATCCCAGTGGAGCATTCTGGCTCGCCAAGACCGAAAAAGGCTCGACAAGTGCGGTCGAACGTGAAGGTTATGCTCACTGTGTTCTTCGATATTAATGGCATAGTGCATCGTGAATTCCTGCCACTTGGTGAAACGGTCAATACTACCTACAAGTTCACCGCCGTTTGCGTGAAGCAATCCGAAAAAAACGCCCGGATCTGTGGAAAAACAATTCATGGCTTTTGCACCACGATAATGCACCAGCTCACACTTCATCGCTTGTTCGTGAATTTTTGGCCAAAAACAGTACTCTAACGATACCCCAGCCTCCATATTCGCCAGACATGGCTCCGTGTGACTTTTTCTATTTCCAAAAATAAAGAGAACTTTAAAGGGCCGTCGTTTTACAGCCGTAGATGACATTAAAAAGCATCGCTGAAGGAAGTAAAGGCTATCTCAAAGATCGAGTTTGTGAAGTGTTTCGAGGATTGGAAGAAGCGCTGGCACAAGTGCATAATCCCAATGGGGACTATTTTGAAGGCGACAACATCAATGTAGACGAATAAATAAATATTTTGTTCAAAAAATTTAAATTCTCGTTACTTTCTGAACACACCACGGAGATACATCATAGTTTCTGTAAATAATTTTTGAAATGCGCTTCAGCTATTTAAGAATTATAAAATCAAAGTTTTTTACACAAAACACCCCCATTATCATCCCTTACGGTGATTCTTCCCCAAAACGCGCCCTCGCACAGATGCTAATCATACCGATGTGCGGACAGCTTAACTACCACTATTAGCGCAGGGTAAACAGTAGGGCGGTTTATTTTGTGTCTGGGAGGTTCGTAAACAAATCGACGCCGTTTTCACCCTCCGGAATGGGGTTGTGCCGTTCGGTAGTATCGTTTATGAACAGCAAGTGTCTATGCCCGTGACGTAACGTGCAGAGACATTACATTAATTCGATTTTGTATTAATTACTTTCCTCTATTTTCCAGGATCATCTACTTCAGGTTTTTCGTTTTTGTAAAAAGTTTAGGTGGACACGTGTCGATTTTAGAACAGTCAAAAATATTAACAGAGAACAGCGTTGTGTCGTTTAGATTATATTATGGCTTTCCTGAAAATATTATCGTAAGAAAATCATGAGCGACTAAAATCCATTACTTGTAGTTTTTAGACTTAAAAGAAAGACTTTTTTATTTTATGGGCGACTTTAACTTCCGGGAATTACTAAAACTAATATTAATTATATTTTGAGACTATTATTTAACATTTTCTGCAGAAATTCAAATATGTATACGAGGTGTGTTCAGAAAGTAACGAGAATTTTAATTTTTTGAACAAAATATTTTTTTATTCTTCTACATTGATGTTGTCGCCTTCAAAATAGTCCCCATTGGAGATTATGCACTTGTGCCAGCGCTTCTTCCAATCCTCAAAAACACTTCTCAACCTCATCTTTAGTTCTTTCAGCGATGCGCTTTTAATGTCATCTACGGCTGTAAAACGACTGCCCTTTAAGGTTCTCTTTATTTTTTGAAATAGGGAAAAGTCACACGGAGCCATGTCTGGCGAATATGGAGGCTGGGGCATCGTTAGAGTACTGTTTTTGGCCAAAAATTCACGAACCAACAATGAAAGTGTGAGCTGGTGCATTATCGTGATGCAAAACCCATTAATTGTTTTTCCACAGATCCGGGCGATGTTTTCGGATTGCTTCACGCAATCGGCGTTGAACTTGTAGGTAGTACCGTTTCACCTGGTGGCAGGAATTGATGATGCACTAAGCCATTAATATTGAAGAACTCAGTGAGCATAACGTTCACGTTCGACCGCACTTGTCGAGCCTTTTTCGGTCTTGGCGAGCCAGAATGCCTCCACTGGGATGATTGAGCCTTAGTTTCGACGTCATATCCATAAACCCATGTTTCGTCACCTGTTATAATACGTTTCAGTAATTCTCCATCGTCGTTGACTTCATTTAGTGACTCCTGAGCAACTTCCATTCGCCGCTGTTTTTGTTCAAAACTCAACAATTTTGGAACGAATTTTGCTGCCACGCGTTTCATATACAAAACACTAGAAACAATGTTATGACATGATCCAGTCGATATGCCAACATCATCAGCGACCTCTCTAATTGTGATTTGGCGATTGTTCATAACCATTTCTTTCACTTTTTCCACGTTGTTATCGGTTATTGATGTGCTGGGGCGTCCAGGGCGTTCGTCATCTTCAACGTCTTCACGTGGAAACGCTTATACCACTTGTAAACTCTTGCTTTACTCATATCAGACTCACCATAGGTCTTTGTTAAAATTTAACACACTTTGTTACACAAAATTTGATACAAATTCTTTGATCCATTTCTTTTAACAAACGAAAATCGCCGAGCTCATAAAAAACACCTTATTGGCTGTCACAGACAAAGTCAACAATGAAAACAGCTGAAAGTTTAATTATACTTCAAGGGCATGTATACCAACATAATAAAAAAAATGTTTGACAATCGGACTCTCCAAGCCCGCGAAATTTAATAATTCTCGTTACTTTCTGAACACACCTCGTATAGTGATAAACATGTGCAATTATATTGCTAATAATAGAGTAATTTTTATTTGAATGGAATTTGAGATTTTAAAACTAATTTTCACTGTGTACACTGTGTTGAAGACGTTTCGTACGGTGGTATGCTGCAGTAGCTCAGGAGAGATGAATAACTGTTATTTTTAATCATTTGTTCAAAGTTTCATTTTCATTAGTCTTGCAGTTTTTTAAGTATAATTTTACACTTATTGAAAATCAGCACAAACTGTTATTTTTCGTTACAGAATAACAAATAAATTCATTTCTTTAAAGTCGTCGAAACTGTTGCGTGCCAATATTTGAGCGTTAATATTTTAAAATAAACAATTAATACATTTTAATAAGTATTTAATAAGTTCTTGGAATTCACTTTAAGTAACGTTTAATAAAAAAAATGTCAATATTCCGTTAAAAATCATTTTAATAAGTTAAATCATAATTTAAAGTTTGCGTCTATTGTTGAAGTGATCTGTTTGCACTCCGAAACAGTGACAGCACTAAACAGAAGTGGCACAGCCGCACGACCCTGAGGCATCCCGCTAGACACGGCAACTGTGCCCACATTGAGGTGATTTATTCCCCGTCTCGCCTTTAAAACTAGTGTGACCAAAAATCTATTATGACGTTTCATTTCCCCACCGCGTCGTGTTTTAGGCGTAACATAAAGAAGCTCGAGGGGCGAGAGCTTTTAATAGTCGGCAGAGTATTTTTGGATTTCTAATGACTGTCTCTTCTGAAATATGCAATAGCGCGTCCTCGACATCGGTTCAACGTTTCCGGTGCAATGCGGCGCGTTATTATTTATGAATGACGTTTGTTGATTCGTGATAACTGAAGGCGGCAGCTGAGCGGGGCGTCGGGGCCGTTACGAATTAGTTGCACTTTTTTAATATTTCGACGTGTGTTTCTTCCGTGGAGATGATACATTTCGGAATTTTGCTCAAAATTAAATTAGTAAACTGAGAAATTCAAGGTCAAAATATATGATCTTTAAAATCGAGATGAAAAATACTTTGCCCGTTTTACGGACCGATTC